>JANHZU010004896.1:65876-76102 GCA_032468055.1 Acrochordus granulatus
AATCCAGTCCAGATGCCTGTTTTTTAAACTTTGTTGCCATGCAATTACCCTGGACGAGTGAGAGTCTTCACAGACATGTTTAGACTGAATAAAGCATGTGTCCTATAAAAGGTGTTTTACAGCACTTGCGAAATGTTATAACTCTTTAAAGGAGCATCATCCTTGCTGCATAAAAAGAAGTCTGCAATCCTGGCATGGATTGTGTTAAAAACACACAAGCAGTAGCCTGAAAATTCTGTGTCTTTAATTTTCAACCTTTGATTGTTGCATCAAAATGCAAACGGATGCTACTATAGTTAATTACATTTCTGCAATTTAAAAATAATTTTGTAGCTGAGATGATTTAGAACTAATCTTCACGTGTGCTGCTTGGGTACAAGCATGAAGGACACTCACCAAATAGAATTTACTCTGAAATCCCTCCAGAACATTACTGTACTCCCATTATCTTTTGCCATTACATCTAATTTTAGATAAACCTTGCAAGTATACCATGTTTTATACTGGCAGGCCTCTGGTTTGGGGAGAATGAGACCTAACACTTTGGTGCTTGGATTTAAAAAAGACTGGAGACACGCCACTGCAATACAAGTTGAAAATTACACCGGTGCCATACAGTAAGTTGAAGCTGGAAGTGTATTATGTTGCTAGAACTAAAAACATCTCTCAACAGCTTATATTTTAAAATAATTTTACTTATAAAATTATTTCTGAACTCGCAGCTTAAGATTCCAGACATGTCAAGATTCAGAGGGAAGATCATCATGGCTGTTACTGCTTTTTGTGCACATGAAACAAAATAGACATAATGCTTATATGCAAGAGAAGACTACAGTACTTTCTAGAGATGTGAACAGTTTGAAAATGATGTACAAATATTTCAGATCTCTTGTAAACACAGTACGTCACTGCTTGTCATTAAAGCAGCCAAGGTTTTTTTTTCCAGGCTTCCTTGCAGGTCTAAAGCATGTCTTGGCAAACATTTTTGAAGCAGACACAGCCGTAGTATACACCTGCGCTATTTTTATTGCCATATTAGAAGATTGTTTCAGTTTAACATTTACTTAGCAGTTGTGGCTTGCAATCAAGAGCCTCCAAGAACCAAAAGCTTCTGCGATTTAAATAAAGCCTGGTCAAAAGGTGAATATGGAGCAAGTTGTGAAATTGCAGCTGGAAAGAATTCAGGAAATGAAAAAGGAGAGGCAATGCATAGCAAATGTGTTTTTGAGAAAGAAATACAATATTGTTTTTGTTTTTATTGCAATGTGGATAACTCACTATTCCAATATTATTTGAAGACATTTTTTAAACACAAACTTTCTTCCAGTGATGCATTTGACTTCGAATTTGGTGTGATAATTGTTCGAATAAGCCAAGGGTTTGATATATCGCAAGTCCTCCAGGTTCAAGGTATGTCAAGACTTAGAAAAATTTCAGACTATTTCTATATGATGGGCATGCTTTCTGGAAACAAAAACATTCCCTTAATAATTCTGATTTCTAAACATACAATTTCTTCCATGAAATTTGGAGTACTGTGTTTGAAAGATACAGAAAGTGGGGTGGCAGAGTTTCTCCATGTTAGCAATGAAAAATGCAAGGACCAAACTTAAATATAAACATAAAAGGGAGAGGGAGAGAATTACTGTATTAATATAAAGGTATAAATATAGCTATGCCTTTTAGCTGGAAGAGCAAATCATGAATTTTCTCTATGTATACATGGGAAGATGATAGACAGACAGACAGGCAGGCAGGCATAGAACAGAGAAGCAGAAATGTATACTTATGTGTACGTGTATATGTTATACACATCACACACACACGATCCAAATTCCAATTCCCCAAGGAATTAAGGATTTTAAGAAAAGACTTGTGATTTGGATAAACAAATTGCCTCTTTTTCCTGAGCATTTTATTTATACATATACAATGTTTACATGTGGCTTATTCCATACAGTATTTTCTAGGTATACATAAAAGTACAGTAATAAAAGAATTGCACACTCTCAGGTTGGCCAGCCCAACAACCGCCCAACAGGCATCTGGCACCTATTTGTTCTCCTCCCCAAGGGACTTGCAGAAAAGCATAATCATTGCTGCTTATTCCTGAAGGATAACAGTGAGGGGGCCATCTTGACTACTTAAGGGAAAGCTTAGTCAGAACAAGGGGCTGCAACGGAGGTCATATTCCAAATCCTTGTTTGTTTACCATTCAGGCAAAGGGAATCTGAAATATGTTTCTCAGGTTGCAAGTAAGTTTCTACTTGGAGTAGGCAGTCCAAAGGTAGAGGGACTCAAGACAATGAAGGGCATTGTAAGGTTATGGCCAACATCTGGGATGGGGCCAGAAGCCAGCTAGAAACTACAGCAGCTCACACAACACAGGTTGCATTCTGCTATATGAGCTTCCACCTGTTAGCAGAGTTGGTCTCTGAACCAACTAAGGCATAGCACTGTTTTTCAAACTTGGCAAAGTTAAGATGTGTGGCCTTCAATTCCCAGAAATCTCCAGCCAGGTAGCATGGTGAAGTCTACACATCTTAACATACCAAGTTTGAAAAACATTGAATTATAGCTTCTAAAGTCACCTTTAAGACCATCTCCAAATAAAGCAAACCATAGCAACTTAACTGGGAGATGTCAGATCATGGTAGTCACCGCTTCCTGGTCAAGCAATATCATTATATTTTCTTTGCAATATATTGTTATTTGACACTCAGATCCCCATCTCTGCCTTGACTTTTGTAAAGAGTTGGGTTGAAAAAAATATTATCCGGAAGAACTAAATGGGGAAAAACTAACACAATGCCATTCAGCCTATGGAATAGGTCATTTTTCTATGTTCCTTTTGCTTTAGATTGAAGTTTAGATTTAAAATGTTTAGATTGAAGTTTTTGAGGTTTACCAAACAAGCTAAGAATAAGCCATGATTTCTACTTCAGATCTGTCAAACCTTAGCTAGAGGAACCCATAAACAATTTCAAGTTAAAGTTTCTAGTTGGGATTTTTTACGAAAAAAAAGTCATCATTTATTACTTCAGATAAATCCAGATATTTGGGTAAAGTATAATTGAGCAAACTCAAGCCTATTCTTAATGGCATGCAAAATCCAGGCCATTAAGTCTGTATTTATGATTCTGTTTTTGCTGAAAATTAATACTTGCTCATAGCTATCATAAAAAAATTACTGTATAACCCTTTGGTGCCACCTGCTGTCTTTTCTCATGTCTCTTTCCACTAAAATATTTCCAGAATACCAGGAAACAAAATGCAGAAATCAAATATTTGTGCCCAACGCATGCATGTTTTCAGCATAAATATGCATTTATGGATGTCCTAAGGCAGAAATTCATTGCAGAACAAAAAAATGCTGAAGAAGTGTTCTCTTCATTCAAGGGTATCTGACACAAGACATGGAATGAAAACAGAGAGGCTCACATTCACCTCAGATTCCAAGATAGAACAGTAATTGGATTCTTAGATGCCATCAATGGGTGGCTTTTTTTTTTTTTGATAATTCCTAAAAAATTATACCACCAGTCTTTATTTTGGTTAACAGAGGAACTCAAGAAACTGGAGCAGGAGAGGCAAGCTCTAGAAGCAACTCTTAAAGACAGTGAATTTGAAGAACAAAACTATGATATCCGTAGATTGTTTCGAAGAGTCACCAAACTCAACTTTACAAAGACAATGCCCAAAAAAGGTATAACCTGAAGCTGAAAGCAATATGTGCGTGAGAACTGCCCATAAGCTTTTTTCCTGAGGAGCTACTTTGGGAATAGAACACTGACATTCAAAGCCATGTTAGTTTATTATAACGAAATCCACAGTGTTCTAGTAGCAGCTTAAAAAGCAGATTTACGGCAACCCAAACTGTCATAGATCACCGAGGGAATAATTCAGCAGAAAACAAAATGTAGATTTACAATTCCATACTGGTAACATTTGCAGATATTGATATTTTTATAGAGAAGCAAACTGGGAAATAATTGCTATACTCAAAAAAGAAATGCTATGTATCTTACCATAGTGCAGAAGACCTTGATCTATTTGCTGGCTTAATCTACTGGCCTGCTGCTAACTGCTGAGGTCTGTCTTGCTAATGTTCTCTACATCAGACGTGGTGGTATGTTGGTATTCTCAACAGCTCTTCCAATTCTAGAGCAGGCTTTGAGCACAGAACCTTTTAGCAGAAATCTACTACTTCCTCTTCACCTTTTTTTCAAGAGCTAGCACCCAAACCAAGAGATAAATCCAAGACAGAATAAAGCACCAGAGATGATGAGTTATTGAATGATGTGTGATTTATAAGGTATGACAACATATTGATTTCAGTCTTTTGATGATTTTCATCATCTTCTGAGTGATATTTTTAAAAACCCCAAGTTTGCTTTTGATATTATTTAATCAAAATAAAAATGTCTAAAACAATTACAGCTAACTATGATGGACCTAGCACAGATTCCATCTCAACCACATTCTAATACTGTATGATGGTCACAATGCTGCATATGGCACAGCTTTATTTGAAAGTAGTTCTTCATTCCTAAGTAGTAACTTAACCAAGCAAGACCCTATTATAGGAACTGAACCATGAGAGTAAAAGGGGTTTAGCCCCCTTTTCTTCTACACATAGCTCAGTATTATGGTACTTTAAATGAGTGTTTAATGAGGCTCAAAACAGTTTATGTAGCAGAAGGGCCTTCTATTTCTTTGGAAAACTCTTTTTTTTTCTCCTGTAATTTGTCAGGTAAAATTACTTTATAAAAAATTCTGTCTGCATGGTGGAACAGGAAGCCAAAATAAAGCATATATTAAAAAGTAGACTTTCTAAATAAAACAAAGCATACCTAAATTACAACCAAGTTACATTTCTTTTATTCAGAGTCTTTGAAAGGATGAACATTAAATTCATTCATGTTTTCATAACAAAGAATAATATATCTTTAAAATTTTCTGGGAAAGCTACTGTGGTATATACCTAAATGAGAGCAATTAAAATATAGACACTTACTTTTTATAGATGGTCACCAGGCACCAAGCAGCTTTATTTAGAGAAATTTAGAAACCAGAAAGCACTACTGAATTAAAGAACACAAATTTCTGGGAGTTCATTTAGATAGTGAATTAATTTCTTCTTAGTTCAGGATTGCTGCTCATTTCCCCTAGGATAAGGGGGTGGGGGAAGAGGACAGATGGCATAATCTGAACTATTTCTGTGACATCAACTTTTATTTGAACACATTAGTAAGTGATTTTTAATGCATATTTTATATATTTACACCAGAATTAGACAAGCTTCTTTTAGGCTGAGGATGGCTTTCCATCCTGTGTGGTATGCCCAAAAATCACACCTAAAAAAGAGGTGCTGTCACAAGACACGAGAACCAAAATAAAAAATTAGACAAAATTTTTTTTTAATATGCTAAATGCCTTGCACAGCATTCAGTCATAAATACTTTTTTCACCATTTCCCAGTTCATGCTTAGCTTATCACTGAAGGTATAAACTGTTCTGAGCCAGCTGCTTATGCATATGGATGCATGTGAACACATTCAAGGAATTATACATTTATTAATTTTTTTGTACCCTAACCTTTTCAAAGCAGTTGGCTGCCAGAACTGTTATAAACTTGGTTGCCAGATTTCAGGGCAAAGAAGGAAGCAGCTCGAGGAACTGCAGTGAAGCTTTGGAACAGCTATGCCCAAACTGGCAGTCTTCCTTCCTTGATCTGTGCACAATAGCTGTGTCAGTGTAAAAATCACACGTGCAGCATACCTAACACTAATAATTGCCAAAGCAAGGCTTTAAAAAACTCTAAATTGCATTAACCAGATGGGTTTCAATTACAAACTCTAAATTACATTAACCCAGATGGATTTCAATTATATTTTTTGAAGTCTGATAATCATTCACATTCCCCAATAAATGATAATATTCTAGGCTTTTGTATTTTCTTCCATGTGGCTAAGTGGAAATATTTGCTGTGGTGTCTCTTGCTACATATGCTTTGGGAATTATTTATCCATTTCATTAACTTTT
Organism: Acrochordus granulatus; assembly: GCA_032468055.1. Lineage (NCBI taxonomy): Eukaryota > Metazoa > Chordata > Lepidosauria > Squamata > Acrochordidae > Acrochordus > Acrochordus granulatus. The sequence continues at coordinate 71,922 of JANHZU010004896.1, forward strand.
AATCCTTTAGTCTATTTGCTACCAGCATTCAGTAAAAATTTTGCTGAGAAAGAAATACCATGGATCTTCCTAAAAGAATTAAATTTATATGCCACCCATCTCACAGCATGCAATCAGGGCAGAAAATGTTATTTTTTGAATACACTGTTAGCTATTTGAAATAGGAGCAAAAAAAGTTTTATTTTTTTCATTTTTTAACTTGTCACAGTTGCAATATTGGTGGGTTATTATCCAAATCTTTGTATAAAGCCAGGCTTGATACTACAGCACCTATATCCTTTAAAATGTACAGTATGTTCATGAAATACTACAAAAGAAGACAAAGGCTCACCCCATTCTTCCAATGTTCACTGCTGAAATGTGTGCATCCTAGTATCAAAACATGAATTTGAATTGTGTACATGGAGCACTTTTAGTTGTGATGCAGAAAAGCTCTGAGCACGTCTCCCTCATTTCAGATTGCAGCATTAGCACCATCTCTTCGGTACACGTTGGGGAATTCAATCAACGGCTGCTTGAAGCGAGTGTTCAGTTTAAAAAGAAACAAGGGAAAGGCTCCATCGACATCTGGTGGCTGTTTGATGATGGAGGTAAGCCCTGCAAAAGACCACCATCCATCTCAAGAACTGGGACCAACACAAGATTTACAAAACAATTAACAAAAAAAGTAATTACAAAATATTTTTAAAGTCGATGACCATCCACCTTCGATATAAATGAAACGTTCCTTTCTCTTAATTATACAGCATTCTGACTTGCTTCTTTGGCGAGAATGTGTAATTTGATCTAATTTCTTCATCCAGGACTAATACTCCTAGTTCCCTACATTCTGACACTCCGTAAAAAGTGGAAGGATTGCAAATTAAGGATCTTCACTGGTGGAAAAGTTACTCGTCTTGAAGAAGAAAAGCTAATGTAAGAAGATCCATATTCCTATCCAGAGAATGTACTTTTACTACTTCCCCGTCAGGCTCTAAAAATCAAGAAAGACATGCTGGGATTCTTCCAAGCAAAAGTCTTTATTATTTATTCCTCACCTAAAGACAGAATCTTGCCGAATTAAAATATGCTGTAAAGCCTATACTTAGGGTATTATTAGGGAGGAGCTTTCATCACCCCTTTTCTCTCACACAAACTATCTGAACTAAGTGGTCTCTTAGTTCTCTGAAATGTAGCCCCCCCTTCCTGGGAATCTGGACTACAATTCCCAAAACTATTTGTTTATAGGAGGAAAGGAAAAAAAACAATGTATCTGAAAGTACTTGAATTATCTAAAGCACTATGTAACAATTAGTCAGTAGAAGAAAAAATACCCTATTTTGTTGCAGCATTTCTTAGAAACTTTCACTGTTACACACATGGATTTGTCCACTGTTTTGTCTCAATGCCCTGCTAAAAGGGATCCTGATTCTCTTTAGGTAGACAAATAGAATATGATCTGGTCTTGAAAGAACTATATTTTGTATATCAGACTGCAATCTTAGCACACTTAGCTACTTCAATATAAATAAATTGCAGTTTGCAAGGAAAAGGATCACCTTTCAAAATACAGCTTCACTTGCAAGCTTGTTTTAAGCCTCTCAAGTTGAATATGATTTACTTCCAAATAAATCCCTTAATTATGTTTTACTGTCAGCTTTCTGATATTGAAATTAAAAAAGCTTCCCTTTTTTACTTTTCAGGATGGCTTCATTATTAAGTAAGTTCAGAATAAAATTTGCTGACATTAATATAATTGGTGACATCAACATGAAACCCAATAAAGAGAGGTAAGCATCTGAAATTAGCAACTGAAATGGAAAATATTTCAAATTTTATTTCAGCAATTTTCCAAGTAGCAGTGCAATTTTTTAAAATGGAACATCTAAAAGCTGAATATGTAAAAGTTGTTCTTGTTGCTGGTAAGGCTTACATCTTCTGTTTAGGAAAAAATCAATCTAAATCATGAGTCTTTTTTCTATTACTGCAGAGAAGGTAGCAAACTGCCAAAAAGGAATGGATTTTTAAAGTATTGTTGAAATAATTGAGCATTCCTAAAGCAGGGGCTACCAAGTAGCCTTGGACATCCACTTTCTTTTGAAGGATAGCATGCTTATTAACTAAATAACTATATTTTATTTTATTTTGTGTACATACACAAAATAACTAACCACAATTGTTCTTGGTGGTCAATTAGATAATTGATGCATACTTTATTCTGCCCTGAATTGTGGCTAATCATAGGCTATGAAAGCTGTAATTTGTTTAGTGAATGTTAAACACTGTTGAATGTTGAACACTGGAATTGAATTCTATGATTTGAACCCAGCCTTGTTATGCTGCTGAGTTTTTTCAGGGGCTTAAATATACTATGAAACCCCAAGTCATTTTACCAGAAGCCAAGGTCGATTGAAAGTTAACCACCACTAGTATCACCTTCAACTGTTTGAAATGAGGTTATTTAGAAAGTCTGTAAGAGCTCAGAATTAATATCTAAATATAGCCAATTTATTTCAACAACACATTTACTGGAACTAATTTCCAGAGGCATAACAACGTTAGTTATGGCAACAAAGAAAAGATATAGTGTGGCATCTTTGTTTTCATATGAAATAATTTCCCCTATGTTCAATGACATTTACTTCCAGCTCAGTTTTAATCTTATAATCAAGTTCAGTAATAAAAAATAAAGCTAGCATTATTATACAGGTGGACATTTTCAGAAAAACAGTCTTGTTTCTTCTGTACACAACTATGAACATACTCCGCAGTATTGTGAAATATTATGTCACTTTATAAACACAGTATGCAATATCAATTAAGAGCAGTGACAAACACAGGACGTAACTGCAATGGCTATATATAAGCTTAAAACCTGATAAATGTAGATTTTGACTGGATTCAGCCAACATTTCACAGCCAAGAGCCCATCCGATTTTGAATATCTGTAAAATGAAGAATCAGAGTCCTGCGGTGAAGCCTCTTTATAATTTCTGTTCCAGCTGGAAATTCTTTGAAGAGATGATTGAACCATACCGCCTTCATGAAAGCTGCAAAGATTTAACAACTGCTGAGAAATTAAAGAGAGAGGCACCATGGAAAATCACTGATGCAGAACTGGAAGCATTCAAGGAGAAGGTAACTGGCTGTATTTTTAGTTACCTTTATAAAGAAGCTACAGTATTTGAAAGAGTAAGCAAGGCATATAGATTACCACTAGGGAAAAAAAACATATCCATGGGCTGTTATCAGCTGCTTTTTCCTCTCCAAATTTTATTCATAATCATTTTAGAATGATGACTTGGATCAAGATTATTCTTTTTATGAACAGAAGAAAGCCCTCCCTCTGAAGAAGGCTTTTGATTTGGCAAAATCTTTTACTTCAAACCTTGGAGCAATGTTCCTCCACCTTGGCAGCTTGAAGATGGGTCAATTTCAACTCCCAAAATTCCCCAACCACCATTCTGGGAATTGAAATCTATCCAACTTCAAGCTGCAGAGTTTGAGGGATATCTCCTAGAGGAGAAGGAAGTGTTTATTGAATTGTCCTATAGGTTGAGCTTTCCAAAAGCTAAACAAAATCTCATTTAACAATTCTAACTGAGACCAGAATTTTCCTCACTAAGCCATGCAGTCATGAGATCAGGACTTCTTAGCAACTAGTTTTAGTAGTCCTTGTTAGAACTTGCAGTCTCCTGGTTTCTAGGCTAGCATCTGAACAACTACACGAAACTTCAGGAGATGGATGGGAAGAACATCTGATACAAGGTTATATAATCCAGTACTGACTTCTGCAACAATTTCTGTCATCCCACACCAAAGCATTTGCAGAAAACATGACTGTGAAACTGTTCCTTAAACTGCTCACACTACAACAGTAAATGTTAATTTGGGATATATGTTAGCTGAGACCAGAATATATGATACAGAGGCTTTAATGTATATTTTCTAAATATTAAGAGTAGTATTGTCTGGGACAGTTGCCAGAATAGGGTCAAGTAGGATCATTGATTTGAACTAATTGTACATTTTAAAATCCTTCCAACTCTTATTTTAAAATAAATCTATAGGCATAGTTATGATATTCTATAGCCCTCAATATTTCATTACAGAGATATATTTTATTTTATTTATCATATTTCTATGCCGCCAATTTCCGAAGACTCTTGGCAGCTTACATAGGTTAGTGATTATACATTTTT
>JANHZU010004897.1:0-21860 GCA_032468055.1 Acrochordus granulatus
GGTGAGTTCTAGCCCTGCTGTAGGCATTAATGCCAGTTGGGTGAATTTGGGCCAACCACCAGGAGATGTTGAGTTCTAGTCCTGCTGTAGGCATGAATGCCAGTTGGGTGACTGGGCCAACCACCAGGAGATGGTGAGTTCTAGCCCTGGTGTAGGCGTGAATGCCAGCTGGGTGACTTTGGGCCAACCAACAGGAGATGATGAGTTCTAGTCCTGCTGTAGGCATGAACGCCAGTTGGGTGACTTCAGGCCAACCACCAGGAGATGGTGAGTTCTAGCCCTGGTGTAGGCGTGAATGCCAGCTGGGTGTTTTCAGGCCATTCCCTCTCTCTCTCAGTCCACTGCACCTCATAGGGTTGCTGTTGTGGGGAAAATAGAAGGAAGGAGTATTCTGTCTGTTTGCCGACTGGGCTATTTATAGAAACAAAGGCAGGATATGAATCAATAAAATAATAATAAAAGAATTAAGCAGTCTTTCAGAACAATTATATTGTTTTCTGAATTTGGATTCTGCTTTTCCTGCTTGACAGGGAAGCCTTAAAGAACACAGGCTGCAGCTTCACAGGAGCCCCCATAACATAATGTTCTTTAAGAAAGTAAAATAATTTCTAAAATCATATAACATGCACTGGGATGAGAGGATATTTCTAACTGCTGTCTGTATGGAAATATATAACCCTCTGCTCAGATCTCTGAATGGCACTTATCAAATGGTAATAAGATTCTCATTTCATAAGAGGGCAGAAGATGATGCACTTAATTTAGTGCAATCCTTAGTTTAATCAATGCATACATTTTTTAGTAAATATGTATAGGAATCCTCTGTACAGCAATTCTAATAAGCCTACCTAATTAACTCTATTTCATGCAGTATCTTTGTTTATTTTTTCCAGCTTGTTTCATGTTTTAAAGAAGTTCATACTCGAATCATGCAAAATATTTACACACACTTTCTATCACACCATTTCCAGGCCATCTTTCCCAGTATAATGAGTTTTTGTATGCATTTTTCACATTTTTCCTTTGTATGCCTTCTTTTTCCCTTAACAAACTTATCATGTACACTTTTGGATTTGTCAGGTCCATCAAAAGATGGGAAAAATGCAGAGGCCAACAATTTGCTTAGACTTCCACAGAAATCTTACCTGAACAAATTTCTTGCCCCAGTTTTGACCTGCTTCCTTAAAATAGACAATGATGAATTGTAATGGATTAAGCCAAAAAAACCTAATTCCTAGCTCTGAACATACTGCTGACGTTTTATCCCCCATAAAATTCCTACCTTGTATTATCCTTGTTAGCTTTAATTACTGTCCCCTACAAATGCTCTGATTTTACCAGGCACTTGTCACCTATTTTTTAGTCCTTGAGACCTAGATGCTTATTTACAATTTGTTCGTGTGTCATTGAAGCTGAGATTTTTAGGATGCTGAATTCTACAGCATTCTGGTCCTGCATTCAGACAAGTTAAAACTCCAACCTGTCCCAGTGATAATTTCTTAAAGAAGAAATCAAGTGATGCTTTTGGTTAGTAATAATTTTCTTCATTTGATTTAAACTACAAAGGAGATTAGTCAGTGAATTTGAAGCAGACTCTATTTAACAAAACAGTAATACTAAAAAAAAGAACCGAAAAAAACAAAACCAAAGGCAATAAAGATTTATTTACTTATTGAATGGTACAGAGATCATGACTACATTTTTAAACAAATCAAACACAATTCAATTTTTTTTTTAAATTATATGATAAGCAATGCTGGTTGAGTTTTAGGAAAGCTGCCTCCTGCTGAACAAATTTGTCAGTTTTGCTTTCTTCCACACTTGTTAGATTTCCAACTTCTTTTCATCAAGTCTATGACAAAATGGGCACACTTTGATTCAAGCTTACAGTCTGAAAAGACAAATCACAAAAGGAAAAAAAAGAGGAGAAGAAGTGAGAGAAAAAATTAACACTCTTTGGTGGCACTTCTTTTCACTACAGAATCCTTAGAACAGAGGAGCTGAATTTCACAGGGAATAAGAAGCCAAATCATTGTTTTGTTCCTCAGCAAGGTGTCTTTAAAGGGAGATTAAACAAAACTTTAGAGGGCAGCTGAGACTGTATGCCCAAAACCCCACCCCCAATTCACACAGATTGCAGTCATGGTCATCATCTTGACTTTTTTGATCTCCTCTTGCAGACACCCCTGTTCTTCATCCAAGCCAACAAAGCAGGCTCTGCTGTTCTTTCTCTTCCAAGATCAGAATAGAAGAAGCTGAACCAAAGCTGGAAGATGATTAGAAGTTGGCATGATTGGTCACTTTCTTATAGTCTAGTAGAAGCCCTACTGACTTTGAGCAACTTGCTGCTTCTGCCACCAAGGTTTCAGTTATCTCTGTCCTTTGCTGAGTTAAGCAGAGCTTCTGTGGCTCCTGGAAATCATCAAAAATGCTCAATGCTCATTGGGCTGAATTTTTTTGGGACAAGAAAGCTCCCCTTGGGTGCTGCCATGCAATAGGGTGAGCTCCTGTTGTTTGCCCCAGCTTCTGCCAACCTAGCAGTTGGAAAGCATGTATGTAAATGCAAGTAGATAAATAGGTACTGCCTTTGGTGGGAAGGTAACAGCATTCCATAAGCCTTGTGTATAGTCATGCCAGCCACATGACCACAGAAGCATCCTTGGATGCACGCTGGCTCTTTGGCTTGGAAATGGAGATGAGCACTGCCCCCTAGAGCTGGACATGACTGCCAGGGAACCCTTTACCTTTTTAAAGCTACTAATACCTTCTTTGCTTTTCAGTATCCCCATATTCAGTCCTTTTGACACCCCACTAACTCAGGTCATGATTACCTCAAATAATGCACAATACCACATTTGGATTGGGCACAGATTGAGCCTGCACAGAATTTGAGCTCAAAACTGGTCATTTCAGCCTTACTGGAAGTTCTCTAATAGTACATGCTTCAAAGTCAAAACATTTATTCTTTTTTGAGCTCAGCTGTTTCCAGTAAGATGAGAACAGCTCTGTTGAAGCTGCAACCATTTGCACACCCCTCTGTTTTTCTGGTTGGGAGTTCGTCTTTGTTCTAACAGCCAGTCTAACCAAAATAGCACTTGACAAAGATCGGAAATGAAGCCTGCTAACAACTACGGAACAAATTGCCTTTATGATATGCAATTTTTCAGAATGAGGGTGGAAACCTGTAGCCAGTGTGATTTTCCAGCACTGTAAAATGGTACCTACTTGTAAAGGAACAGCCTGCCTTTAAAAATACCACTTTCTCCACTGTCTAGCTATCTGTTGGTTTGCTTATTTAAAGCAAATTGCAGTATTGTTGGGTTGCCAAGTTCACCCTTAGACAAGATTTTGGTTTTTATTTATTGTTGTTTTACATTCACTGCTGGTCACTGTCTCTTGAACTGAATCGGTTGCCGAAAGGCTGGTTGCTTTAAGTACAGTGTAAGATATGAGCCCGAGCATCCAACGTCTGGTTTTATGCTAAAAAGCTAATGAACTGAATTCATTGTAGAAATGGATAAAAGATGCAAATCAGCATGCACGAAAGGATGAAGAGAGGAAGAGCTACACAATGGACTCTCCGTATTTGTGTTTTTTTAATCTGTGCAACGAGAAGCTAATTATCTGCTACAATTATGACTTGCATATTTTTTTGTTCTTGTTTTCTTAATATCTCGGGGAAGGTGCCTCTTGTTTTCTTTGGGTTTTTTCCCACAGTTCCTTTTCATTGCAGAGAGTTAACGTTTATAATACATTTAACTGCCAGTCCATCGCCTTGACAGGGTCATCCCTTTCCTTTATGGACTTTTAAAATTAATAAGAGACAGTTTGGATTTGACGTGCCCTTGCTTCTACAGCAAAATGTAGCTGTTTAATTGAACATCCAGCCTCCGGTGGCCAAATACGCCCCATGTTTAGCAAGGGTTGAAAATATGGATGTTAGAAGAAAAACTGGCAGAAGGCTGACAAGGCATTTTTACTCATAACACACCAGTAAAACTTTAACTCAGAAGATTTACTGCTAGTGCTTCCAGTCAGCAAGCCACAACCATATGCGTATTATTTTCCCCAAAACTTCTAAACCAATGGTTTTGCAAAGTGTGCATAAGCAGCTTTTATTGATTATGATGTTAAAAATTGAAAGCATCAGTTTCATTTAGTAGGGGGCACTTTTAAAAGGAGAAGATGAGAGAGGAAAAATGAGAAAAGCATCCATTTTCATGAAAGTCCTGATAGGCTAGACAGTGAGGCTCCCACCACCTTTTCTTTCTGAAAAAGAAAGCAAAGAGGAGACAAAGAAATATCCTCGAAACTGTACTGTATTGCAAGGAACATGTAGTGTTGGAGAAGCTTGAAGTATTGTGGGAAAGTCTCAAAGCATGAAGAACCTGAATTTGGTAACCAAAGACTTGTATTTGACTATGGTTATTCCTCTAGCCTCCCAGTCCCTTTTCTTTTATGTCATATCTCTTAGATTGCAGATGTGGGAATGAAGTAGGAGATAGCCCAAGCATTGATTGTTGAAAACTATGGAGAACTTTTTGTGGCTATAAAAAGCTAAGATTGGACAAAAGAAAGTATCAATGCAATTGCTCAATCAATCAATGAAACATTGAGAACTAAAGCGAAGTCCAGTATGGTGGAATGGCTGAAAGTTTTAATTAAAGTGCACGTGAAGTGATGGTTAAATTAATGGGAAGTGATTATATTAACTACAAGGAATTCATGCTCTTTCATATTAATTAAATCAATGCAAATTTTACCCCATTTCCTTCTTTCTTCTGCTCTGCATGCTTTTGGGGAGCACAGACAGTTTCCAGGACAACCCTCAAAGGCCCAAGGTGAACTCAGTTTGTCAAATATATTTTTATGAATACAAACTAACATAAAGTAAGAAAAAGAAAAGAGAAAAAGAAATAAAGAAGAAATCCGAAAGTGCAAGAAAGGACAAAAAAGTGAAACCAAAATGGAATAGATAAAATAGACACAAAGAAGTAGCTTCTGATCTTCTTTGCAGCAGTTATTAAGTACAACTATAAATTTGCCTCTTACTCAATGGTTACAACATAACTCTCTTTCTATAATCTCTCCAGTCTACTCAGCAAAACCATAAGTCATAAGTTCATTCTTTTCTGTTTTATGCAAAAAGTCCATAAAGGGTTTCAGTCAGTAATAAATATAGATATTGTCTTTTCTGATCAAAGAAGTCTATTTAGCTGTCTCAGCACATTCCATCATCTTCACCTACCATTCCTCCATTGTGAGAAGTGCCATACTTCTTTGTGCATTCTTCATGCATACAATAATCTATCTGTAGTTATCATGCACAAAAACAAAGTTCTATAAGTTTTTTCCCATCTGTTTGACCATCGGTCCCCAAAGACCTCTCTGGTCTTGATTGCATATTAATCTTTAAATTCATCTGAATTAGTGAATATATTTGCATCCAGAATTTTCTAGATTTTTTACTTGTTCACTAAACATGATAAAAAGTCTATTCTTGTTCACATTTCCAACATAAATTTGAAGTGCCTTTATACATTCTAGATAATTTCTCTGGTGACATATACCAATGGTGCATCATTTTATAAAAATTCTCTCTAATCCAATTAATTAATTAATTAACTAATTAATCTAACTAATCACTCTAAGATTATAACATCATATAAATTTCAATCCTTCTGCTACATATTTTCCCATTGTTCCATCTGTATATTACAACCAAAAATTTTAGCCCACTTTATCTTACTTTTTTTTCCACTCAAGAAGCTGTCAGCATGGAAAAAAAATTCTGCTATTGTTGAAACCAGAAAAATGAAGAAACCATTTAGTTGAATACAATGGCAGTCAGTTAGTCCACCAGGAATAGATGACAGAGGAGGAATCTCCACTGCAAGTTCTTTGGCCCAGAGTAAATTTGGACCCATCATGAACTTAACTACACTGGTTCCAGTGTACTGCAATTGCTAATCCATCTTTTACAACAGGCAGAAAGAGGGCAACCCAGGTCTGAGACCCAAGCACTATCATGTAATGAGGTGAGCTCCCATTATTTGCCCTAGCTCCTGCCAACCTAGAAGTTTGAAAGCATGTAAAAATGCAAGTAGATAAATAGGTACCACCTAATCAGGTGGGAAGGTAACAGGGTTCTATATGCACCTCAGCATATAGTCATGCCAGCCACATGATCATGGAAGCATCTTCAGACAACACTGGCTCTTTGGCTATGAAACAGAAATGAACACCACTTCCTAGAGTCAGACACGACTGGCAGGAGAAACCTTTACCTTTTATCCACCATAACTGTCAGTTTTTATATTTTTTAAACAAGGATACTTTCTCTCATTGGGTTGGAAATTGTGTTTGATTTTTAAATGAAGCTGTTTTCAAAATCTAACATAACATTAGAAGTTTTTTTTTTAAAAATGATTTATTTCCTTTTTGGTTATTTAAAGGCATTCATTTGCATTCTAGGCTAATTTTCATAAATATTTTAATATACCAGGGGAAAAATGCTTCATTTCTGAGACTGACAAAAGAAGGAAATGGTTCTGTTTTCAAAAAGAGAGGTTGAGTTAGAGCAGAAGGTTTGGTTAAACAGAGCAGAGGAAGGTGCTGTTTTTATCCCTTTTCCTTTTGCTATGCAGCATTTGAAGCTTAAATATTTCCTCCAAATCTTTTCTCAAAGTCTACCTTTTTTTGGGCAATTATTGTTACAGGTGTTCACACCTAAATGCTGTAAATACAAGAACAAAATTATGGACATGCAATTAAGATAATCATATATAGTCTTTCTTGTGTTCCAGCCTTTATGTCTTCCTCTTTGTTTCCTCTATGTCAGAGTGTATTCTGTAATGTCTATAAGTAATGTCCCACTTTTGTACAGTATGCATAGGCGAAGCTCTTCCCTCCCTTCCCCTCACATTTTAGGCACTCAAATCTTTAGCCATTTAATAATAGACATATTCTTGAATTGCCTGGCAGTAAAGGGCAGATTTACAACCATTCCTACTTACTATGAATGGATTCTCTCTTTGGTACTTGTCCTAACTAAACTATTACAGTATGGCCAGTACCTTTTTCCTGTTGATTTTTTCCAGCCTCCGCATTATATGCTTACTATTTTTAGTATTGTTTAAATATAACTTTATTACATTTCTCAAACTAATAAAATACAGAATAATGGAAAAATGCTAAAAGAGAAAGAAGAATTAAAAATGTAACAGGAAAAGAAAAAGCATATTTTTTTATTATTACCATTTGTTTTGGTTCCACTCCTAATAGACCTTCAGCAAGGGAGTAAGTTTCCATAGGCTAAGCAAATTTTATTATAAAACCAAAAAAAAAAAGCAAAACACTGTATCTTTTTTTGTGTATAGCTTTCTCAAGGCTTTGTTCTTTGTCAGTAATTTTCTTTCTGAACCAAACCAAGATCAATTTTCAACTAGTCCGAAAAGGAATTAGCAGACTCAATTCAGAAGTACTCTCTGTGCTAGGGTAGATCGTTTTCTGATGATGCTTGCAATTCTGCTCCTATATAAACACCTTTGGTGACTTTCTTTTATGTCCCAGCAACCAGCCACCCTAGCTTAAATCTCTCTTCTCCCTTGCTTGTTCATCTTTCCTTTGTCATTTGGCTGTGTAGCCCCATAACCTTCTCCCCTCCCCTTGCCTTGATCCTATAAATATAACTCGTGTCCTAGATTTCTCCTGTCACTGTGTCAGCTCAAGCTATTGGTGCATCAGTCACAGCTGAATGGTTCATTCATCACTGGAGCTGAGAAATAAGGTACAGTTCCAGGTGTACACAAAACCTTCATGCAGCTGAGGAGGACTAGGTGAAAGTACTGATTCTAGATTTGCCTGGATTCTCCAGCATTTAGATTCAGTACCAATATCCTATAACTGAAAAAGAAGAGTGGGTACTTCTAACAATACTTCTAACAAAGGAAACTCCAGTTAAATGGAAAATCCAGTGACAAAATATTATCCCATTTCTAATCAAAAGTCTGTGTTAATTGGGCTTCCAGTATGAGCCTTGGTTAACTGAAGATGTCTCTGTAAACCATCAGAGATGACAAGGGACAACTTCTGTGAAGAATGAAAGACCAGCAAATAGACTAGTCCTTTGAATCTCTCCAGAGAAGGAGAGAATGGGAGATCACCCACAAGTGCTCTGAATGGCAGCCTCTTGTGAGGAGACTGTGAAACAATGGCCTCCCAAGGGTTTGAGCACCAGGAACGGAGGGACACGACATCTTTGCTCTCAGCAGTGGTGGAGCCTTCATAAAGTCCATAAGCCAGCTGCACTTACTTTCTAATACATTTGAAAATGATTAATTTAGCCAGTTTTAGAGAACTTCAAAATAGCAAACTTAATTTAACACCTGGTGTGTTTTACTTTCTTCAGATTTAAGAAACTTTAAACAGAGACTTAATGTACATTTGGCAAAAGTAAAAAAAAAAAAGATCTAAGAAAGTTTTAAATGGATTGGGAGACCAGAGAGATTTTGGAACATTGGTTACGTTTGCCGTAAGATTTGGAAAACATGCATATAATTAAATAATGCAGTCATGCAAAATGACTGAAATGCCGAAAAGCAATGAAAGATCAAATCCTGTGATGCCATACAAATGATTTAAAGGCACAGGGAGATGCTGGGCTTGTTGGCCGGAGGGTTGGCAGCTTGACTTCAAGACCCAAGGGATGCACAATGGAGTGAGCTCCCGTTATTTGTTATTTCTGTTATTCACCCCAGTTCCAGTCAAGATGCAAAATACAAGTAGATAAATAGGTACTGACTAAATTGGTGGGAAGGTAAGAGCGTTCTATGCACTACACACTTGGTGTACAGTCATGCCGGCCACATGACCATGGAAGTGTCTTCGGACAACGCTGGCTCTTTGGCTATTAAACGGAGATGAGCACTGCTCCCTGGAGTCAGACAGAATCTTAATCATTTTTTTAAATGTAGAGAATAGGAAGGAATATAAATTTGGACTATGTGATCAGGGATAAACTGATAATATTTAATATTTTTGGTAGCTCATAAAGGATTTTTTGCTGACCCATATTTTGAATGGATTTTGATTTTTGGACTATATACAGATAAAGGTTGGGCTGTGGAAAGAACAGGTTTTTTATTTGTAACTTTAGAAGAGGTGAAAATTATTAATTTAGCTTATGCTTGGTGTGATTAAGATTGGAAGCACTTCTTTATTATTTTCTTCACTGTCTTTTTCTTTTCCCTTCTATTTTTTCTTTTATTTTTTTCTGCACCTCCTGAATTGTTCTCTTTTTTCCGTTTTTTCTAATGCAGTTTGTATTTTTACTATGTTTATTAAAAACTTCAATAAAATTATTAACAAAAAAGTCTGTGTTAACTAATGCTTATTGGATGTTGAAATATGGCAGAAAGCCTATGTAAATGCATGTGCAAGGCACTTGAATATCAAACAAATTCATTATGATGAGTGCTATTACAGTGAATACCAAATGAGTTCATAATGATGGGACAATGAAAGTGTTACCGATAGATTTTATTTCTGTAACAAATCCTCCAAATAAGGGTCCCTTCCTGTAGCATTAATTCTAATATAAAAGCTGCATCTGTACATTAGCATTGTCGGGTAAATTATGGCTTTGAATAGGTTGAAAAATACCGTTTTGCTTATCTAGTTCATCTTTTTATTTAAAAAAAAGAAAAGAAAGATAAGCTCAGTGTCCTTAAAGTGCAATGGACTAGTTTAAAGAGGGCAACACTTTATTTTAAGTGTCCAATTGTTAGAAATTCATTTAATATTCATTGCAATAATACTAATACAATAGAACTGAATGAATAAGAAATTCATTTGGTATTCCTGTGGATGTGATAAGTTCTTCGAAGAGAGCTCCACTCTAATTCACCATTAGTTTTAGCCTTAGTTAATGGATACTTAAAATAAAATGCTACTATGCAAATGACTCAATTTCAACCCTTAAGACATTTAGACTTTATGAAAGAAGTTTTTAAAAAGCAGTTGCTGAATCAGGGTACTGATTGAAGAGCTTTGGCTTAAGTCAGTTAGAAGGAACGACTGGGAAAAAATGGGAAAAGGTTTAATTTGGGGCTGCTTTGATTCAAGTCTTGCCCCCAAATGGTCAAAAAACTTTTAGCATTTCCACAATCACTTCAGAACTTGGGGTGAGACTGTAGGATAGTATGCAAAGTCCGACTGAATCCATTTTTGAAATTTGACAGCTTGAAGAGTTTTGATCCAATTTTTAATTAGCCTGATAAAGGCATTGCCTGTATGAATTTATTTTTTCCTGTTTTCAGTATAAAGTTGCATACAGTGCTACAGCCAGACTTGACAATTGGAAATATAATCTATCACCCTATGATGAGAAAAATGTGAAGAGGTGATCAGTACCTGAACAAGCTGCTAACTTTTGACAGCCTGATTTTCCTTTTTATGCCTCTTTGGTCTGATCACACTTGGAATACGCCTATGTCTGCTCCTGAAGGTATCCCCATCACTCACACAGAGTGTTGCAATCTATCAGTTGTTTGTAACAGTAGTCAAATATTCCAAATATTTGGAAAATATCAAATAGTCAAATAGTCAAGGAATGCAAAGAATGCACGTACAGGAAGCATTTGCCTCTTTACCTTTAAACTGAGCATGGACTGGACCACCTGACTTCTTAACCACCAGAGGTCCATGATGTCCATATTTGGCTTTCTAGTGTGATGGAAATAAATGGAAGAAAATGCTCTTTGCATCAAAGGCTATGGACTTTCAACTTTTCTTTTCCCTTTTCCACGATCTCATTCCTTCCTGTTAGTTGGAGTTTGATAAAGGCTACCGCGGCATACAGATTCACCAAATCATTTTTGAGTCTCCAAAAGATCACAGGGATTTGGGACATCATCAGATTAACTGGACTGGATGGAATAGACATGAAAAGGGGAAGAATGTTTAGGATGAACCAAATGTGCTCTTAGCAGTCATTAACATGTGTTTACATGTCCCTCAACACATGAAAAGAGGGGCAAGATGCGGGTGGGAGAAACTGAGGATGGGAACACATCTTAAAACTGAAATTCCAAAACTGGCCAATTCCCATGTTTACAGTTACTGTCCTATCAAGAATTAATGCGGTATCATGCACACACCATTACTGAAAAATTCTCCGCTGTTTTTTGCCAAGTGTTCCTATATAACAATTTTATCACAAGCCTGACAGCCGCCATAAAAATTCCAGCCATTCTATATCAACAGCCCTCTTTGTACTAAGTTATTAAACATTAAATTTTTATTCGTCATTTGTATTCTGTTATGCAAAATAAGCTCCTTGATAAGATGTGTCTTCTTAATTGGGCCCTTGATGTTTCTTGGATCCGAGTTGTCAGATTAACTGGAGGAAGAGTCTTTGCGGTGAGCCAGCTCTGTATCAGGAGACCAATAGCTTTGTAACAACGATATTAAGTTAGAGGAGCGAAATGGAGGGCATTGCTAGGCTCAGGTGAGACTCTACATCTGTGCATGTCTTATGCTGGAGCACTTTTCTCATAGCATCAGCAAGGCTGATGGAAATAGATTTGTTTGTTGTTTACAGCTTACAGCTGTGGCTGGGGCTGCATGGGAGTTGTATAAGATTGAAGCAAATTTGTACTGAGACTAAAATACTGAGCTTTTCTCTCCAGTCAGCAGTCTCCAGAATCTTATTGTCGAAAACTTTATCCAGTTGGAATACTCCCCAGGGCCATGTTCATCTGCAGCTGCCCCATTCCGTCTCTTGCCGCCTGTCCCAACTTCCTGGCACATTATTTGCCTAAAGGAGGACTTTCTGGCATATTATTTGCCTAAAGGAGGACTTTCTACAGTAGGCATGGACAGCCACACACTCAGAAAAAGAAAAAGGGGGGAAAAATGTTTCCGCTGGTCTTCATCATTGCAAAAACAGCCCCATCTCTTAATTGCAGCTTGATTTAAATTTGGCAGTTATCTTCCTTTTCTTTCTTCTTTTTTTGGCTCTCGGTTTGAGATTCCCCCTGGTTTGCACTTTTCAAAGGTTTTACAAAGGTTTACACACACACACAAACTTCGCCCACAGGCATGCTGCTGTTATGAACATGGACCGGAGTTGTCTTTTGACTTACATCAATTTGAGGAATGCAAGGGTGGAGTTGAGATGGGGAACAACCATGATTCACCTACCAGAGGAGGGACCAGTCCACTGAGGAGATGTAGAAGGTGTTTTTGCATAGTGCATTTTCCTGAAGATGGAGAAGGTGAATTTCCTCCTCTTCCAGCATCATGAAAAATAAAAGTCATAGACCCTTCTCCTCCTCTAAAATTTCTAAATTTTTTTCTTTTAAATCACAGAGTTCTGGTTCTGCACCTTTCTCCACCAAGCTCTACATTCAAATAAATTCTCTGGATACCTATGACACCAGTGATCTCCAGGCAATGCCATTTTCTGAATGATAATTTCAAAGACCCTCCTTCCTATGGCATGATGTGGAAAAAAGCCAGCAATGAGTTAATAGCTGTAAATATCGTAGGATGCCAATTGTCGGTACCTTGGTGATCATTTTATACAACCACAATGCATTGTTCTCAGGTATGAGGAGATGCTTCTGAAACTGGCATGTTTCAGAAGGGAGAAATTCAGGAAAAAAATTGCTTTGAATTATACTTTTCAGGTCTAATTCCATCTTCTGTTTGGCTCACTGGAAGGTTAGTACATCAGTGATGTGAGAATGTAGCAGCTGAACTTTAGAGGCACATAGAATTTAATGTGAATTCCAAACTCTGGCACTAACATCTGAGATGAACATTTGGATATATGTCTTATAAACCTTCCTTAAAACCTCCTGGTAATTTCTATCAGCTATTTTTTTTTTGAAGTCCCTTTATATGCAACCCTCTTGGAAATTTCTTAACAGATGCAATCTGAATTATCCACTTGTTTGTGAAATCTGGTAATGTTGTGATGCTTACAAGATGTAGTAGTATCATGTGATATTGGGAAGCCTGAAGTGAAAACTTTCAGGATCGTGCCTTTCCTTGATGTGGCACCTCTGTGTCTGTAGTTCTGTCATTAATAGCAGGTGCCATCATGATCACACTTGTCAGTCATATTTATAAAAGCTCCTTTCATAGCAATCCACTTTTATTTTCAAAAAATAATTTGCTTGGTAGAAGTGCATTAAAATGTTCAGAGCATCCAGAGCAGGTGCAGCAAAATTCAAAAATTTTGAAATTCAGAACCAGAGAATTCCTAGTTTTAATGGATAAATATTCTAGGAATGAGGAATTTTGTCCTGCATTCTTATAGTTGGCTTTTTTTGGCTCTTCCAAGATCCCTGATAGGAAGAGTATTAGCAGGAAACAAGTCTTGTCCTTCTTCAGCAAATAATCCTTTTTTTTAAAACACACACACACACTTGTAAATCTGAACAATCTTGGAAAAAGGCTGCTTTTGTTGTACAGCACATCTTGAAATGACCATGTGAGCATGAGCCATCATCCTTATGTAGACCAGTCTTTGTGTCTTGAAAGCAAATTCAAACTAGGGATTTTCTTATTGGCAGTTGGATCTTTCGCCACATGGTTAACTTTGCAAGCAACATTTCTTGCAACATTTAGGTTATGGATGGCTGGAAATATATGAATATATGAATCAATCTACTTGATCATCTTCTTTGTCCCTGAGTCTGAGAGACATGTAACATAACAGTTTATAATAGAAAAAGATTAAAAAAACAAACAAACCCTTAATAGAATTGAGAAACCCAGCCAGTTTTGTGGGAAATATGTCAGAAGTTAGATGTTAATTTTATGCATATGTGGTAAGCATGTCCATTTGTCAATGTATTTTGGAGGTGTGCATCAAACACTATTTATGTAATAATGGGAAATATGCTAAGATCTGTTTGTTTTATGATCTTGATGAATTGTTTGCAAAATGCTTTTATATGGCAAAATACATATCAGTGAGTACCTCTACAGAGTATTACTGAAAGGCTGAGGAAAAATAAACAATTAATTGCATGATGGTTAAAAGCTGAGATTCAAAACAGCATTGTAGGTAACAGAAACAGGGAGGAGGATTAAGAGGTGTTATACTGTACAATTTTGTCAAACTGTTGCCTGATTCTTTTGGAAATCGTAAAGATTATTCTTAAAAATTGATTTTTTTCAATGTTTGGGCATGGGATTGCCCTGAGACAAATCCTACTTGAATAACAGGAGGACTGATATTGTATCATTGTGTTCTGGCATGGGAAAGTCATAACCAATGTCCATTCATTGGTATCTGCATACCTTGTCCCTGCAACTAATCTTTTTCCTGCAATTTCATCATCTAATTGTATCATTCCTCACTCATTATTTGAACTGGCCATCCTCGTGGATAATTTATACTATTGGGAGGATTAAATCTATGAACCAGGGGTAGGCAGCCTTTTTAAGACAACAGATCCATTTGAAAGTTGAAAACATATTCTTGATGCTGTCACAAAGTGACAGCTGTGATGGATGTGGCCAAACTCAAAACATCCATTTATTTATTTTCTGGATGGAAAAATAACTAGTGTAGATATTGCAAGAAATAATGGTTACTGTAAATGCATGTCCAGAGTGGATTGTAAGTAATATATCTAGAGTAGGTGGTGTTGTTGGTGATGATTGTGATTCAAAGATTCTTAATAAATTGGCTTCACTTTCTGAAACATGGTAAATTGCCATTCCAAAGAAATTGGAGAAAGTGTTCTATTTCTTTTTAAAAGGACATATATTTATTTCTGAGAATGATTTTCTGGAAAAAGATTGCAATATGGCAGGGGTTGTCAATTTTTTGATGATCGGTGACTGCATTTACACATTCATGGTGGAGGGAAGGTAAGAACATGAGTGAGAGAGGTTTGGGGAGTTAATTTTTAAGAGTGATGTGCTTAATTCAGAACTAATGTTGGAGTCCGCATAGTTCTACCCACCAGATGAGGAACTATCATTACTTTTCAGCAAACAGAATTAAAGGATGCTCAAAATACCCGAAAGGGTGTCTTGAAGATACCTAAAGCTCTGAGACCACGTGTTACCACCTCTGACATACTGTGACATACCCAACTGGCTTTTTAAACCATGTTCCAAGGAATTTTAATTATAATTAAGCCCAGTTCAAATTATTAAAGTCAATAATTACTGAAATCCTTTGGAAAGAAGGTCACAATGAATCTTAGTAGAACAAGTACGGTAATAATACTAAACAACAGGTAATATAACCTAGGCTCTGTTTTATTTCACAGCACCATGCACCCAGACTGAGGTTGACACTTGCTGACCATTACAGCTGATTATCTCACTTTAGCACATAATGTTTTGCACCAAGAAAACGTACTCTCCCAAACCCCTAAATTGTATTTGGACAAAGAATAATTGAACATCAGACAGAATAATAAATGCCACAGTCAAGTTTGCTTTGTGGGTTTATCATGTTGTATTAACATGATAGAAATATGAATACTTAAATCTTATCTCAGGTATAGTTTATAACTGCATTAATCATTTACTGTATTATATATTTTTCATGTCACTAAGATGGTGAGGAAAAGATTCAATTTTCCAAGTGCAGTCAGCAAAAGCACTTCAGATAAGCTAAATGCATTGCATTAAACTATTCCAATGTAGTTTTTTTTCTTCCTCTGTCTCTCTGAGAGACTTTGCAACAGAAAAGGAAGCTTATATCAAATAGTAATAACCTATACATTTAGGGTTTTCCCCCATTAAATAATTTCATGATGTATTTTCCATGTTTGTAGAATCAGATAAATAAAGTTACAAAGTTTGTTACTTAACAGGTAAGAAGATCGAATAAGAGAGACAACTTCTACAAAGCTCTATTTGTTTCTTCCTTATAAAGTTTTAAATACTTTCAGAAGGATTAGAGGAAGAAATGGAAAGGCAATGAAAATTGCCCAGAAATATAGTTGAAGAGAATGAACATTTGAGGGGACATTTCATTTTTATTGTTGCTGTTGTTCAATCGCTAAGTTGTATCCAACTCTTTTCATCCCCATGGACCGCAGCCCGCCAGGCTTCCCTGTCCTACACTGCCTCCCAGAGTCCGCTCAGATCCACTCCCATCATGTCTACAATGCTATCTAACCATCTCACCCTCTGTGTCCCCTTCTCCTTTTGTCTTCAATCTTTCCCAGCATCAGTGTCTTTTCCTAGAGTTCTCTATTCACATTAAATGACCAAAGTATTTGAGCTTCAGTGTCAATATCTATACATCCAGTGAACAATCAGGGTTGATTTTCTATGGTTTGATCTCCAAGGGACCCTCAGTAGTCTTCTACAGCACCACAATTCAGAGGCATCAGTTCTTCAATGCTGAGTCTTCCTTATGGTCCAGCTCTCACAGCCATGCATGACTACTGGGAAAACCATAGCCTTGACCATGTGGACCTTTGTCGGCAAGGGGATGTCTCTGCTTCTTACCACACTATCTAGGTTTGCCATAGCTTTCCTCCCAAGGAGCAAACATCTTTTGATTTTATGGCTGCAGTCACCGTCTGCAGTGATCTTGGACCCCAAGAAGATGAAATCTGCCACTGCTTCCATTTTTCCCCCTTCTATTTGTCAGGAAGTGATGAGACTGGATGCCATTATCTTCATTTTTTTAATGTTGAGTTTCAAGCCAGCTTTTGCACTCGCCTCGTACCTTCATTTTTTAATAACCTATATAATGAGTGTGAGTAAACATGAAAGATAAAGATAACTATGGAAAGAATATCAGAAGATATATAGACTAATATCTTCTGATGGATCAGTCCAAAAGGTTTGTTTCCAAAACATCTTCTTTCTAACAAGGATGGGCAATTCATCCCACTAAGAAGCCACCAAACCACTTATATTCATTCTGATGCAGCAAAATAACTGGTTGATCATCTGCTCTTCAGTTGAGGTTGTGGTTGAAAGTTGTAAAAGTGTTGTTATATACTCTAAAGTTAAATTCTAAAAGCTTCTGAGACACAGAGAAGAGTAATAGGTACATTAGTGCAGAAGTCAAAAGCCTGAGCAATCCAAATCCTCAGCAGCTTTGCAGAAAGTAAAGAAAAGGGAGCTAAATCAGAGTTTAATGAATATGTTTAGATGTTCAATCAAACAGGCAAGATTTAGGGGCAAGATTAACATGCTACATATATTAATGGGCAAGAGATATTGATTCTAGTAGTGAGCTACTCTTAAGAAGTAAGCTTGGTACTAAAAAGATCTCATGCCTACATTCAGCTGATGCTCATTAAATCTGATCCAAGCAGTCTGGGCTATTTTTGAGACAATCCTAGGGTAGAGTTGGGTCTGGCTTCCATACAAGGTTGGGAGACCACATTGCTGTTTGTTGATCAAAAATTTCTAGGCTAGTTTGGACTGATGCTGGCTCAAGTTCTCTGCTTAGCTGGTTCAGAGACATCATTGGGATGACCTCTTTCTCTGAAGAGCTATCTTCAGGTGAGGACATAACTGTGAGCAATTTAACTTATAACATGTTTATAGGATTATGTCCCATATAGCAGGAGCTTAAACTAAAGATACACTAAAAACTTTAGAATTCAGAATCATTCACCATAACGGATTAGCAATCTATCCAGATCTTTGTCTGAGGTATAGTTCCCAAAATAAATTCATTTCTCCAAGTTGGGTTGGATGATCTCTAGCTTAATTTTTTAACTCTGGATTTAATTACATTGGTAGGATTTCCTGTCCATTCCACTGAGTCATCCCTGTACTTGTTTTTTAATGGCACAAATCATTCTATTGAAGTTAAGATAGTGGAAAGGAGTCATTGCTAACAAGAGTAGAATATATCCACATTGCGCAGACTTTGACTTGTCATTTTTGAAAAAATAAAGCTGGAACTTTTTAGAGCTTTCTTGTCCTGTTGGGATTAAGAAGCTTCCCATACTGATCTCCAGCAATCCATTATCTATGGATTGGCTGCAGCATACACACATCTCCCAGATTCAGATCTCCTTGGGAAATGTCAATTTCCAAATACCCTTCAAGCTTCTATCACTGTAGACTATCTTCTCATTCAAGGAAAGAAAACAGATGTGAGTTTCAGATCCACAATTCAGAATGATTCAGGGACCCAGGTAAAGTATAAAATGTAGTAGTACATACATGTATACATGTATTCATCTGATTTCTCAGGTCTTTAATGAAGACAAGAGGTGACTTTTTTTCACCAAGAGATGATTTTTCCAAAACCTGTGGAATCTTTTAATGACAGTCTTTGCTTGTTGACAAATAGTGATAATCCTTTGAGCCTCTACAACATACATATGTATGGACTCATATCAGTAGTATGTGACTTTCTGCAGAGATTCTGAATGCATATTTTGATGAGAAGTAAAATGGTCCATAGCAAACCTTCCTTTCCTCAAACTATAGTTAGTTTTGCAAGACTATTTCCTAAGACAGGCTTTAGTGGTTTTATTTTTCCCCCTCCATTTTTTCCTTAAATCTCTTGGTAATGTTTTTCTTCTTTTCTCCTACTGTTCAAAATCAATTGAATCTGAAATCTCAGTGTGTCATGATTGGATGGGCTTATTTACAGGTTCGCAATTGAGCACCAAGCTCTGTAGTCTTCAGTATAGATTATTTTTGCTCCCAATTGTTTTAATTTTAAAGTAGGTTTCTAGTAACTATCATCCTAACCAGAGATAACTGTGAGTCATCTCTACCTTTGCCAAACCAGGATGAAAATTCCCTTACCAGAGAGAAAACATGCTGCTATTTCAACATGCAATGAAATAAGGCTGACATTTTTTGTGAGGCTTTGAATGCAGATCCCCACTCTGTCTCTGCATTAGACTAGATGCTAAGTCCATAATCTGAAGAGCCAAGTCTTCATTTCTTTTATTTATGGTTTCAGACCAATAAAAACAGAAATACAAAATTTAAAATAACCTGAACCTGAAACAGTAATAAGAGGACAACACTAAGCTTCTGAAAGCCACAGTTTGCTAGAAACTTGCCAAACTTTACAGTGGTTATCCAAATTAGGCCTTGCCTTTATAGAGGCAATACTGGATGTCACCTTCCCAATCTGTACCCAAAACTGCAATGTTTAATGAGATGAAGAAAAATATTTAATACACAAATGTTCCATTCTCACAATATATTTTATGTAGTTATTTAAAGGTCTAAAGGCCCATGCTAGCCAAAATAATCAGGTTTTAAGGCTTTTTATGAAGGCCAGAAGATGGGGGCATGGATCTTACCTCTGGGGGCAAGATGTTCCAAAGAGTAGGGGCCATGGCAGAAAAGGCTCTTCTTCTGGTCCCCATCAGCTGAAATTATTTGGCTCATGGGAATTGCAGTAGGCCACTTCTACCAGAATGAATGGGGTGGGCCATTGGGGAAAGATAATTCCTCAGATGTCCTAGAGCCATAATTGCTGTATGGAGCTTTCTAAATACAAGTATCACATATGTCTAATGTGCAGATTTGAAGAAAAACTGAGAAGCATTTCTCATGTTTGCATAGATTCTGTAAAAATTAGGACATTTTTCTGTAGAGATTTATCAAGTATTTGTCTTTTTGGATATAAATCATATATCCAAAATTATATTATGATAGGATCTGAGTAGATGGCAACACCCAGCTATGCTGAGTTGGGTCTGGCCACCACGCAATTATAAGATTGGGGTGGAGGCAGAATATGTTGGAAGAAGACCATGGCAGAGCACTTCTGTGTTATACTGAGGAAAACTTCAAGGATGTATCAAGATCAAGGCTATGTCATGAAATATGAGAACAAATTGTTATCTTAAATTATTATGATCCCCTTTGAATGTACTTAAAATGCTGATGCATTTTCTAAACTGAAATGCAGACCTGAGATGGGCAAAATAGTGGTTGGAATTGATGAGCAGATCATTAGCAGGTGAATTTTCAGTAACTTGGTTATTATTATTACTGCTTGGTGATTTTTCAGTAACTTTAAGATGTGACATTATATTCATGAGAAGAAACAGGTATGTAAGTTGATGAGTGGGTCTGTTTTTGGCACTTTAAATCAACAACATGCACGTCCCAATAATAATTCTGTAATGGCGATGGGCACGGATCCTTCATAGTTTGAAGATTCCTTGTTTATTTCAGTAAAATGAAACAATAGTCATTAGGAAAGATAACTTTTTCTAAAAAAAAAGGCAGCAGGCTGTAGAGTAGTGAGGTGATGTGCAAGCTCACAAATCACCACACAGTCACAAAAACTGCCAAAAAATAGCTGCTCACAGCTGTGCACAGCAGGACAGAAAACATTAAACACATGTTAAATAACAAATAGGAGACCAAAGTATCGCTAAAAGTGGACCCTCCTCTGAATAAATAATATAAATTGTTCCTTAATGATGAGATGGGTTGGCCCAGGTCATATAAAAATGGTTAAATTTACTGCCCCTCCTTCTCTCCCCCCATGTCATGATTTTACTTCTCTTTTTAAGGAAAAAATTCAGGTGATGAGATGCATCTGTAAATATTTGTCTCTGTCGCTTTCTTGACGTATATACTGCATGGAGCAAAAAGAACAGTTTTTAGCTTGGAACAAACAAACAAACAAATAAAATCAAGCTATGCATCTGTATTACTTTGAATTTGGGATGGTGCAAATACTACTGAACCTACTTAGGATTTTCTGGATTTATATTCCGGGCGTAATAAAATCTCTTACCTCTCTTACCTTTTTTCCTCCAAAATCTTTTGAACTACAACTCCCATTCTCTAGGAGGATCTCATTTATTCCAACACATCTCAAGAGAGAAAGACAAAATTGTAACTGGCTCCAAAATGATCTCCTCTGATGCCATGGTTTGGAATGGACTAGATTTCAGCAATCATCGTTCCTCGCCAGTATGTTTGTTGGCATCTAAAGCAGAAAATCCTACAAATGTCTCTTCCCTTTCTTTGGCAATGGAAATGCCATCATAATAAAGTGCTAATGGCTAATAGCTTACAATCTGCTGCCTATTCATGAAATTCCAAATCAGCTCTCTAAGATGATCCATTACTGAATGAAATGCTAGGGCTGGCTGTTGTCTGATCCTTCTGCCTTGTGCTACAGTTTTGATGCTTAATTTGTTCTTTAGGGTTAATTTTGGGTTTTGCCCTTGGCTCCCATTTCTGGAACTGACTCTAAATCTGGCAAATACACTAAAATCAAAGCATATCTGCTTCTTCTTTCCCATTGCCTACCCTCTAATCACTCACATACAAATACTTCATTTCAAGACATTTCAGGAAGGGACCGAAATCTGGAAAAATGTCATGAAAGCATGTTGGGTACCAAAGAGGAAAGGAAACTCCGAAGCCAACATACAGTATTATGTATTTAGTTACATATTTAGATATTTACTGAATGTAGACACCATTTCAATCCAATTGGAGTCTTGGTGGTTCATGTAGCAGAACAAATACCAAGACAATAATATAAAGAATACAAGCAACACAACAACAGAATTTTTTTTTCTGTTTCCAAAAGGTTTCCTGTAAAGTCTAAATCATTAGAATTTTATAAGAGTCCCAGAATTAGGGCTCTTGTCACCTTGAAAGATAAGATACACCATAGTAGAGAAGCCCTTTCTGAAAATGACCACCATCAGGTTCTCTCCTGTTGTTGTTCAGTCGCACAGTCATTTCCAACTCTTCACGACCCCATGGACTGCAGCACACCAGGCCCCCTGTCTTGCACTGAGTCTTCCCAAGCACACACCCATTACACCAACTATGCTATCTATCCATCTCATCCTCTGCCGTCCCCTCCTCCTCTTCCCTTCAATCCTTCCCAGCATCACAGTCTT
>JANHZU010004897.1:26504-37657 GCA_032468055.1 Acrochordus granulatus
GAGGGAGGGAAGGAAGGAAGGAAGGAAGGAAGGAAGGAAGGAAGGAAGGAAGGAAGGAAGGAAGGAAGGAAGGAAGACCAGATGTTTATTAACAGCTCTTGATCTGTGCAATTTTCATAGGCATTTTATAAGAAGAGAAACACCTCCTAGGAATACAATAGCCAATTACAATCATCAGCTTTGTCTTTCTTCCTTTCATCTGGCAACTGGTATGTGATATGGGGGAAAAAAAGGAACTAAGGTCCACCAAGGCGGCTTTTAATCCTGCAGTTGAATTGGTCCATATTATTAATAATAAATACACAGTAATATTCAGATGACAAAACTGGAAATGATTTCCTTTGTGATGACTGCTTCCAAGAGGAGCGGATCAGGCGCCAAGATTGTCAACCTGGTTTGGGGCTGCTTGTCATGCCAAAGTGGGCTATGCATCACTTTGATACCCCAAAACCACTGGAACAGGAGACATTGCAACAGAGCCCCAGCATGGCCAATTCATCCCAGGCCTCCGATTCAGACTGCGGAGTCATAAAACTGGAGAGCCCAGTAGAACACCCCATGTTTCATAAGACAAATATTGCTTTACGCCTTCATATCCCTTGTACTATGTTAACTGTAGGAAGAAATGGAATACCGTTTTACTGACCCCCTGGGATCTATAAAGGCTATTTCTGAGTCTGAATCTTGCTGTTTAATTTAATCATTTATTATATTAATATTCAAATGGGCTGCATCTTATTAGCCACTGCAAAGATGTTAGTATGCCTGAAATAAATATCTAATTATGCTTTTGAAGAGAGATGCTAAAGATGCCTGAACATTTGTGCTAATACAGCATTTCATTTTCAGAGGTTCACATTTTTGTCCACTTCCCATCCCAAAGTAATAAGCCAGATTAAAAATTTACAAAAAAAGAAAGAAAGAATGGCTTCGTAGAAAAGAAGCATGAGGATCAAATGTGTTCCTGGGTAGTTCAAAATAGTACCACGGTTCTTTTTTAATTTTACTCCTGTTTTCTTTAAGGTCCCCTCCCCATCTCATTCAAGCCAATGGTTTACCCCCTCACAGGATGACCACTGCTTCCAATGAGTATCACATTAAGAAATATAACAGCTTTAACCAAATGACCATGAAATTAAGTATGTTCGCATTAAAATTAAACAAATGGATTTGCTTAGGAAAATACATTTTTGAATTAGACACCATTATGTTTCAAATATATTGTCACTGCAGGGGAAAAAAGAAAAGGAAGGCAAAAAGAAAAAGACAGAGACTGTGATTTTCTCCAGAGCGAGAGAGAAAAAAAATCCTATTTAATCGTAGTGGATCAGATTTCTGCCCATTTCGTCTATTACTGGCAGCTTGCTAAAATAAAACTAGATGTCTCTCTCTTTGTGTGTATAGTACCACATTTTCAAAAAGGCTACACAGATGCCAGTCCCTTTCTCATCTAAGCTTTTTTTACAGGGATTCTGTTTCCTTCCTTCTTTCCTTTCCGTGGCAAAGCCCCAACTGGTTAGCATCTTTCATAAGAGGAAGGATGAAGTAAATTTGAAGCAAAAAATAACGAAGAAGTACGGCAGGTTTGAGAGAAATAAAGAGCCAAAATGAACAGCAGATAGAAAATCTACAGACTAAAACTTGATATATTTGCTTTTTTGGCAGGGTTTATTTGACTTTACAAAGATGTGCTGTGTGTGCTTTCCCCAATAGTTTATATACATACATACATATGTATGTTTGTATGTATATATGTATATATATATAGTGTGTGTGTATAGATATAGATAGTGTGTATTATGTATGTGTGCATATAGTGTCTTTGTATGTGTGTATATTTGTGTGTGTGTACCCATTTTCTCTCATATGTCTATGTGTCTTAACCTTTTCAGTTGCTTAGAGCAAATTCTGAAAAAGTGTGAACATCAAAAGATATTTTCTAACCCTATCAAAAGATGAGTGTGTCTTGGATTATGCATAATTTGAGTGTTGCAGATTTGGCACATTTGCATTGAAACAAGAGTCAAATAAACCACTCTCCTCCAGTACATACTACTGTAAAAATACCAATAACCACATATCCTTTTTATCACACACCTATTAGTTGCACAATATGTTGCACAATATGCAAATGCCCTGGCATTTTCAAACAGATATACTTGACTAAATTCAATAGGTTTTTGAAAGCCCTTCCTATAATATTGTTATATTGATTCTCAAGGTGATTTGAAATTATTTCAGATGAAACATGTTTGAGGAAGGGTTAGCAATCACGTTTAGATGGTGGGTAGAATATATTTTTGAACAATTCTCCCCATTTCAGTGGAGGTAAAATCCACAGCTAATTAAAAAAGTCCTCCAATTTTAGAATCATTAAGTCAAAGAGTTGGAAGGGACCCATTTCTTAGGCCCAAACCCAATGAGATCCAATCAGGTTCAATCCTTTCTTTGCTCACACCTAATGGACAGAATCTTGCCAAATGAAAGCTATAACCTTCTAAGGTTATAGATACATCCTAAGAAATTATAGGATGTGGCTACCCTGAACTCTTTCCTCTTCCCCATCCAGCTTAGGTCTACGCAGTCTCTTAATCTGGGTCTTCCTCTGGGAAAGCTCTGTGTTCTTCAGATGCACATTCCATTACATCACTTAACCCATCTACTCTTATCCTCCATTTATTGCAGGACTATAACTTAAAGCACCCACAAGAGATGGATGTTTAACCTCTGTTGACCACACCCACAATTAATACAGGTA
This sequence comes from Acrochordus granulatus, assembly GCA_032468055.1. NCBI lineage: Eukaryota > Metazoa > Chordata > Lepidosauria > Squamata > Acrochordidae > Acrochordus > Acrochordus granulatus. The sequence goes on from JANHZU010004897.1 coordinate 29,263, forward strand.
ATTAGTTCCACTATCCAACTACCATCACTTAATATGAAATGCGATTAAGTTCTGTGGCAGTCAGTAGAGTCTGCCCCTTAGAAGATTTGGATAAGATCAAGCTGGATAGCTTTTCAATTTCAAAGCACAGCAAAGGGGAATTTGGTTTTTACCTCCAGGCACTGGTACTTGTAGTCTACAGGGATATTTAGGAAATGGAACAGAATCCACCTATATAAGAGATCATTCTCTCTGAGAGGAGAATGACATGTATTTCAACTGTGTTTACACAGGCAGATCTTTTTTGACAGCTAGAATAAAGATCACAGCCAACAGGATGAAATTTGAGGTGGGTCAAACCACCATGTCTTACACCCCTACACACAAAATCTGATAAGGAGATACTTTCAGTTTTCAGGAGAGATGTTAATTTGTTTGAAAACTCACCTCAGTCCAGACAAAATAAAAGCCACTTAGTAATTAGTCTCAAAATATCCAAAGGATACCAGCCTAGGGGTTGAAAAGGGGGTTGAATTAGGTGGACCATTGACATGCCAGGGGCAAAGTATATTTATATAAACTTTTTCCTTCAGGTGGAGACTGTGTTGTGATGTGTTTTTAATGTCAGGAATATTTAAGAGAGGCATCTGCACTTGTAACATGAAATGAACAATACTATTCATCCATATTAAATGTCTTATGGTATTCATAGTGAATTTGAAGGAATAAGCCAAATTCTCCAAGGCAAGTATGTGGTGTGATCATGGGTATGAATGCTCTGCAGGTGCAAGGGGATCCTGGCAGTTGTAGAAACAATGAATTTCCAAGATATCCTTCTGGGGAAGTTAACCTACATTGGTTGCCTCTCTGGGGTGTCAGATAAGATTCTTTTTCAGCCATGTAAGAAGAAACTAGACTCTAATTTTTGACTTACAATAGGGTGTTCTGTAACCTAATAGATACAATTTCTCAAATATTATATCCATAGATATTTACACCTTGCTTATGCTCCTAGCCCTCTTTTCAGTTTTTATATTTTTCATACCTTCTATGTCTCTTATGCATAGTTTTAATTTGTTTTAGTTTCACTATTTTATATAGCTTTTAGACACAATTTTTATGCTTTATATCTAGGATATTTTTCTATTTCTTCCTAATGGCTCTCTCCTATTTTCTTAAGTTCGTCCATAACTGCAATGAATACTGATTTATATTTGGACGTAAAATATACAAAGCACTTAACTAATGTTCAATTGTTTCTCAAATTTGCCATCCATCAAAACACATTCCTGATATAATATCACATATTAAGGTGATAATATATGTGTCACCTCGAGCTTTAGAAACTCTAAAATGCTTTTATGTTATGTGGGTTGAAGAATTCTCAACAGTGAAAACTGAAAACATTTCATTTCAGAAGGGACCAGAACTGTATGGAGAGCATGTAGTTGGTGAACGTTACAGAATGGAAGGAGAAGGAGAAGCTGATGATCACAATTAAGATATTTACTTCTTTCAACCTCAGAGTGGTCTCCTACACTCTCTTAATAGCCCAGCTGTGGCCTAGTTCATCTCTACGTATCTGAGATGTAGGGTGCATCTTCTTTGTCAATTAATCTTGATTATAATTTCCCCCTTGTTTTGCTGGTTCTTTCTTGGGGATGGTTCACTCACTTCTTCACAGCCTGTCTTAAAAAGGTCCTAAACTCTCCACCCCACCACTTTTCCAATAAAATGGTACAGAAGACTGAGACAGTAACAAAATTCTTCATTACGGTTCCTTGAAAGATAATTCAGCTATGCTACTAAGTGAGGCTGTGGAATTGTGTTGGTAAGGTAACCTGAAAGATGTAGCCATCATTACTCGTTCCCACAACTAACACAGTCTCAGTTCAGGTATTTAAGTACCATGCTGCTCTGAACAGATACTCCTGGCACTGCAGGCCAGTTGTAAAGACATGGAGGAAATGTTTCCCTCATTATTTGGATGTGCCGTTTGAATGCTGTGATCAGTGATTCAATGCACATGATTCATCAGGAAGGCATTTGCTAGGCAGACATGTGAAGAGCTGTCTGCCTCCTCAATCTCCATGACAGGGCAAAAATGCTGATTTATAGTAAATCATTAAAATCTGCTTATTATGGCACTGCTTGTTCTCTTGCTCCACTTCAAGCCGGCATCTTGATCTGCATCCTGTCTCTTACAATTTTGTACAACAGCTAGCAGTTATTGAAACCAGAAACAGAGAAATTATCCTCTGATTTTATGAGTATATATGAAAGAGAGACTAATTAAGAATGCGGACTCTATTTTCTTGACCTGCTTTAAGAAAGAGGGGGTAGATTTAGAATCTCTAGAAAATGGCTCTCTCTAAAGTAAGGGCAGAAGAATCAAACAGAACAGGAGGGAAGAGAATGCGAAGAGTTTGCAAAGACAGAATTAGTATTTTTTAAGTCCTGGCAGATTGGCTGGACTGGATAGGGAAGAAAATAAAGAGTAAAGGCATATTTTTGGTTTATTTTGCCTTTTGCTGAAATTCATGGGAACAAATTTAATTATCCTCCCTTCTTGGAGGATATGTATATTGAGAAGGTCAAGAGAAGGGAGGAGAAGATATCTGAAGATCCCTCTCACCCTGGATCTAGTTTGTTTGAACCTATTCCTTCTGGCTATAGGTATTGCATACCAAAACAACCAGACACAGGGACAGTTTTTCCCCATGCCATCATTCAGCCAAATACTTGACTCGAGCTGTATGACAGGACACAAAGTGCAAAGAATTCTAAATTAACTGAGAAGTACTAAGATGTATATAAACTTATAAATAGATTGTGGTTCTAATTCCATACTTTACTACATTCTGTTTCTACTGGCTGCATACATTGGATGCACACTATATTATTGAATACATAATTTTGTTTATGTTATTATTTTATGTGCTTATGTGTCTTTCAAGTATATTGAAAGGTGCTGTATCGGAGTCAAATTTCTTGTGTGTCTAACCATACTTGGCCAATAAAGTTGTTGTTCAGTCATGAAGTCATGTCTGACACTTTGTGACCTCCTTGTCCTGTACTATCTCCCAGAGTAGTACAGAGTACAGTAGTACAGTAGTACAGTACCTCCCAGAGGTAGTACAGGTGTGCCCAAGCCCACACCCATCGCACTATGTTATCCAGTCATCTCATCCTCTGCTCTCCCCTTCTCTCTTCGCATTAGGTGGTCAAAAGACTTGAGCTTCAGCTTCAATATCTGTCCATCCAATGAGCAATCAGGGTTGATTTCCTGGAAGATTGATTGGTTTGATCTCCTTGCCATCTAAGGGACTTTCAAGAGTCTTTTCCAGAACCACAATTCAAAGGCATCAGTTTTTTGGTGCTCAGCTTCCTTCTGGTCCAACCCTCACAGCCATACATTACTATTGGGAAAACCATAGCCTTGACAATACAGATTTTTGTCAGCCAGGTGATGTCTCTGCTTCTTAATACATTGTCTATGTTTGCCATAGCTTTCCTCCCAAGGAGCAAGCATCTTTCATGGTGGAAGTCACTATCTGCAGTGATCTTGGAGCCCAAGAAGGTAAAATCTACCACTGCTTCCATTTCTTCCCTTCTATTTGCTAGGAAGTGATGGGACTGGTTGCCATGATCTTTGTTTTTTTAATGTTGAGTTTCAAACCTTTTGCACTTTCACCCTCATCAAGAGGCTCTTTAGGTCCTCTTCACTTTCTGCCATTAGAGTGGTATCGTCTGCATATCTGAGTTTGTTGATATTTCTCCCAGCAATCTTAATTCCAGTTGGTGATTCATCCAGCTCAGCATTTCACATGATGTTCTCTGCAAATAAGTTAAATAAGCAGGATGACAATATACAGCCTTGCCGTACTCATTTCCCAGTTTTGAACCAATCTGTTGTTCCATGTCTGGTTCTAACTGTTGCTTCTTGTCTAGCATACAAGTTTCTCATGAGACATGTAAGGTGGTCTGGTACTCCCATCTCTTTAAGAATTTGCCACATTTGGTTGTGATCCTCTCAGTCAAAGGCTTTAGCTTAGTCAATGAAGCAGAAGTAGATGTTTTTCTGGAATTCCCTCGATGTTTCCATGATCCAGCGAATGTTGGCAATTTGATCTCTAGTTCATCTGCCTCTTTGAAACCCACCTCGTGCTTCTGGTAGTTCTTGGTTCATACTGCTGAAGCCAATTAAGCTTGGGGAAGGCCAAGTCAATAGTTAAAGATAGAATTGGGACACTATCCCTGAATTCTATCACCATCAGTTGCAAGTTGTGATCCTCTACTGCAGGGAATTTATACAATTTAGCACAAAGCAAATACAGATGGGCCTTTTCCAAAGCCTGCTTTGATGTCCTCCCACCAGCTCTATTGGGGGTAAGATTTTGTGGGTCTCTATTTTCAGAGACTTTGGATCCAGGAAGGTAGAAACTCTCTCCATGTCTTCATATAGTGTCTTTTCTAATGATACCCCAAGATATGTTCTGATCGCCTCAATCATTTCCAGATATGAGGACCACAAAGATAAATATTATGTTTATCTTTTAAGAGATGCTAATTCCACACTCATTTATCAGGTATCAAGCTATACAGATGCACAAAACTTTTAATTAGATATTTTATTTTATTGTCCTATTATTTTTTCCTTTTCCCATCAACCAATTGTTGTGTTAAAGATTATATCTTTTTTTTACTGTACTCTTTTTATTCTAAAGGCTGGTCAAAGAATGGTAATAAAAATATTTAATGTTCTGCTACTGTGATTTTGATACCTTGCTCTATCAGTGTAGATCTTAAAAATCATGTACCAAATCAGGCTGTGCTAACATCTCCCTGGCAGTTTCTCAGTTTTCTTCCCTTGCAAAAGAAGCTTTTGTTTTTCTCCCTTATTCTCCAGATATTTGAAATTTGTTCAATTTATCTTGATTTATCTTGAGGATGTTTTGAAGCATTCTCAGACATTAGATTGTCAGAAGGTGTTTCCTGTTGATATAGTTTTATTTCATATAGATAAAAAATACTGAATAAAATAGATCAGAAAAGCTTTATTACTGGAGTTTCTTCCCTTCTAATCAGCCTGAAAAGTTTTTATCAACTTTTCAAACTGAAGCATATTCTTGGGACAAAATTAACAAAAATAATCAAAGAATATATATATGAATAATATATATATATATATATATTTGTTTGTTTTTATTACAATTTGTTTTCTTTCTTTACATTTAGGGTCAATGGTGCTTATCATTGAATTACAAAGGACTGACTCAAATTAATCCCTACAGATTTGTTCCCTTTATAATATTAATTCAAGAGAACATCACAGTGCATGATAAATTAAGTTGGAAAATGCATAATTTATATTTATTTCATTTCTAAATATATTAACAGATAAATCTAGAAAGTGAAGAATTTAGGAAGGGCAAATTTTGTCCATCTGTAAAAAAGAATAGTGGATGATAATAATGTGAAATATTACTGAGAAAAGATAAACTCAGTGAGGCGAACAAAAATTATTTCTAACATCCTGGGCAATCAATAGTATATCTTTTTAAAACAGGCAGAAAGCTGTTAGTTCCTAATAAAACATTCTCAATCAGATTAATACATATTGCCTTGGTGGAAAGTATTGCCCTTGTTTCTGAAAGGCATAGAGAACAAGACCATAGTAAAGGATATTAAACATATCAGTGGAAGGAAAAGAATGGTAAGAGCCAAGGGTGAAGAGACAGGACTCAGGCCAAAGTAAAAGCACATAGTTTGAGACATCTCCAAGGTTATATTGCCAAAAGATAGAGAGTAGCTACATTTTTTTCCTTGAAAAGTTTATTAACTTTACAGTAATTTAAAACCAGGTTTAATCAACCTTAGAATAGACCTACTGAAGCCAGTGGGATAGAACTAAAGTAACTGAAGTATTCTTATGAAAGCACCAGGAATCAAGCTTGATTTGAAGGCACTATATTTTGCCTTTCAATCTTTCTTAAGCAGCTGTGGCCAGATGTGTTGAGAAAGAATCTCTTAGCATTCCAACATAACCAATAGCCAATAACTGTAGCAAAGAGGATTCTTTGTCTCTGGGATGCATACGTTAAAGATGGGGCTATCCAAAGCCAATGAATAGACCATGTATGGGCTTATTACAGAAGCATAATTATGGAATAAAAACCAATTTACACATGCACATATAAAATGTGCTCCAGATTTAGAAAAACACAAGGGAGGGGGAAGAAAAGTTTGGAGAACTCAGAGAATTGGGCTAAACTTTTTTAGCTGTTCAATGATCTTGAACATTTATTCTTTTGAATAAATCAAAGATGTTCCCAGCGGAGAAACGATTCACATCCTCACAACTTTCTGCCTTCTCCCATCCCCTTACTGCCTGCTGAAGGAGCCTATTCAGGTTAGGTGAGGAATGAATCCACCTTAGAAGACATATTTGGGGTCCCCGATCTACTTTTTTCTTAGACTGAAGGAGCTGCTTGGATGAGCAGGGAAACGTTTCTAAGGAAAAGTTTGACTCGACCGCCAGATATTTCATACTAATCTAATAGCAAAACGAACTAGGAATGGAATAGGACTTTTTTAAAAGGTAAGGCAATAAATATTTAAGATAAACACAGCTCTCTACCATATTCTTCTCAATAGAGTTCTTTTGAGACCCCTGAAAACTGTAGATGTGTTGCACATCTATCTCTGCAGATAGACACCTGTATTTCTTTGCAGTCTTTTAATGCCACATATTATCAAATATGTCTCCTAGTGCTTTATTCAGTAAAAACATTAGAGTCGCAGACCAATTGATCCGTGGATCCCAAAGAAAGACGACCTGCTTTCTAAAACAGAGTTTCTTCGACTCTTCCAGACAATCCAGTTTTGATTAAAGCAGAATTTCAAATTCAGATCTCCGTAGTTTAAGTCCAGGGTTGGGCAAACTTCATTTGGGGGATTTCATTGTCCGGAATTCCCCAGCCTGCACGGCTATTTCTCATAATCTGGAAGTTAAAGTCTAGACATCTAAATTTTACAAGATTGAGAACTGGTATGTTCTTTTCATTATAATCACGTATAACTTCCGGAACATTATGAACGAAGTGGAGAAAGTGGCTCAGTTGGTGGTTTCTTTCAAAACAACTTCTGTCCACAAAAATACACCTATTGTCTTCAGCTGGCTTTTGTAGGCTTTGGTAGCTTCAGGGGTTTTTCAAAACCATTTGGGATATGAGCAGTATTACGGTACTTTAGGATTTCTGATATGCAGTTGCACTTTGCAACGTGTCTACCATACTATCCAAAACATAACTCCTTTGGACCAATTCTCTTGTTTCTGCAAATGATTGTTCAATTGCCTATTTTGATATGCATGGACAAAACACACAAAAACAATCTAGTGCGGACTGTAACCGTTCCAAACACAGAAGATATATTTAAATTATGCTTGAAGACAAACTTATGGAAAAGCCTAAGGCTAACACGTTCGTATCGAAATATCATGTCTCCATTTGTAGAATTATCCGATGGTTTATTTCAACAGGCATCCGTTGAAAGGAGAGAGAGTACACAATACTTAAGTAAAAAATGATAATCAGTCACTTTAACACTTTTAAATCATAATGTTACATTAAGTTGCAACACCTTGCTTTTCTTACAACTCTTGGCGATTCTCTTCCCCCGAGACCATCATTCTTTCAAGAAAATAAGATATTTCATTTGGAACAATCCCGAAGAGAGTTCATCCACTCGAGGGCATTTTTAATATATATAAAAAAAGACAATTTACACACGAGAATATGGCTGTTGATGCGATAATTGAGACCCACTTGGTGAAAATGTCTTTTCCTTTCCACAATTACTTCTGAATATTTTCCCCTCGAGGAATAAAAAAAGGGAAGGGGAGGGGAGAAATTCAGCAAATAAGGTGTGATCAAGAGGTTGATTTTACACACACATAGACACACACATACACAAAGACACAGGGATCCACACATACACATCCCTGAATTTGGAAGTTGAACACAACAGTCTCCCCTCCCTTCTAGAGCGGTAAGGTTGCCTACTAATCCCAGAGCATGAACTTGATTGATTGTACTTAAGCAGGTTGTAGAGGGCTGCCCTTGGAGACCGACAGTACAGTGGTTTTAGTCAATCTGAAATTTCCAGGTCTGGTACAGCCTGGAGGTGCCCCCTCCCATTTATTTTTCCTTTTTAATGTCCCAATTTATTTTTCTCACCGATCTCACACATACCTCTTTCTCAGCTTTGATGCTGAGAAATGGGAAGACGTGGAAGTGCCTGTTAAGATTCAGATCTTCTCTGTCTCTTAACTTTCCAAGGCAGGACTCCCCACACACATTGCAGATAATAAAAAAAGTATTATGTTTAGATATGGACATTGATATTATTTATT
>JANHZU010004897.1:37757-47925 GCA_032468055.1 Acrochordus granulatus
TGTATCCCGCCTTTATGATATTGTAAGCAACTCAAGGTGGCAAACATATCCTCCTCCTATTTTCCCCACCACAGCAACCCTGTGAGGTGAGTTGGGCTGAGAGAGAGGGACTGGCCCAAGGTCATCCAGCCGGCTTTCACGGTTAAGGTAAGATTAGAATTTAAGACCTTCCAGTTGCTAGCCTGTTACCTTAACCGCTAGACGAAATCAGCTCTCTGTAATCTGTATATAATCTATATATCTATGCTTACATCTCTATATTTGTCTATATCTTATCTATGTCTATGCCCACACACACAGAGACACACTGTCAAACTGACAGCACATATTTGCAAATGCATAAATACACACACTTGTATGTGTTATGTAGGTTTGGTGCACTTGCAAATAAATGCTGTCATTTTCCTCAGTTAATTCCCTAATCAACTGACGGCATGATTATTAATATAAGTCAACTCCACTCTCCTGCTTTTTAGGCAATTCAAAGTACCTGATTAAAATAGATAACACCAGCGTGTTTGCTTTGTCCTGCCTTATTTTCTAAATTTGTTTATTTACAGTATTCCTTCTTTGTGCATGTCTGACACCACAAAAGTGCACAAAGATTAAAGCATCGCTCGTTGCGGCATCCTTGGGATTATCTTCAACTTCGTACTGCCGGGGAAAGAAATTCTCATATATATTTTTTTAAATTGTACCAATTCTCACCTAATTTGATGGAAGAAAATTTTCAGGGAAATTCTTATGAATGGAGTAAGAACTTCTTATACGTATTAGGTGACAAAATGGTCAGGATATGTGTGTGATGTTTTTGTCTTTCACTGTACTGGTTTTCAAATCAATGGTCTACAGTGGCTTCCCGCTCTAGCATTCAATCCAAAGGAAAGACATAACGATCCCATTTTTTTCATTTGCAGTGTTAATGTCTCCATTAGATGGAAGCTCTGCCTTGAGAAATGATTATAGTTAGTCCTCAACTTATGACCATAATTGAGTCTGGTAATTATTGTTATAAGTCATGATGGTTGTTGCGATGGTCATTAAGCAAACGTGGCGATCATTAAGCTGACAATAGTGGCCCTAGTTTGCTATGGGCCAGTTTCCAGTTTTTGCTGGAAATAGGAAGTAAATGCCAGTTTCTGGCAAAACATCATAAATCACTGTCCACATGTCCATGGAAGTGGCTTTAAATGCAGGCCAATTGCCGAGCACCTAAAATGCAGGCAGATGACTATAGCGGGCCCAGCAGTTGGACCTTTAGAACTAGATCGTAGATAGCTTTTGGAGGGTCTGTTGTAACTTTGAATGGACGCTAAGTGACCAGTTGTACATCGAGGACCACCTGTATTGAATTTCTCCTTCCCTTGGAGAAATCTGAAGGAATTATCCACACCATTTCTCTGCCCATATATTTGATGGAAAGGTCACATGTGCCAACTCTAATCGCCATGAACAACGTGCTGATTTTTTATCCTTACAAAATAGGTTTTCTCCCCATCTATATGTCAGGGAATATTGCTGTGGTTCCTGACCCCCCACCCACCCACTTCACCATCCCTGTTATGTATCTCTTCAACCCTCAGCAGGTTCCTTGGCTGCCCATATATTTTAATCTGAAAAAGCCAAATGGGAGATTACCTTTATTAACTGAATGTAAGTTTCCAGAAAAACAGCAAATAATTGGAAAAATAATTTACAATGAAAGACAAGATACTCAGACCATGAAAAATAAGAGATGCAGATGCAAGCCCACCTTATCCATGAATAGTTTAACAACCCTGATTTCTAATAAATGCAGAAATTAATTTCATAAATAGTTCCTCTTCTTCAGGAACCTCTCCCTACTGAATTGAAAAAGGAATTCAAAAAGTAATGGGCAAGATTTTTTTTTTTGAGATGAGGGGATGCAATATTACTTTAAACCAGACCAGCATTAAAAACTGGACAACACTGGCATAATACAGCTTTCTATAATTATCCCAAAATTTGCTCCCCAAAGAATGGAGTCTGTCTGCATTTCACTACATCCAGAAGAATGGATGTAGTAAAGTTTTGCTGCTCTTTAATGTATAAAAATCAAACCAATGTTTGGCATCAACTATCAAAGCATCAGGCATTTATTTCTCCTTTTTTTCCCCTCGGAACTGTCAATTCTGAAAACATCATCACTTCACCCCAATCTCCTGCATGTGCTGTAATCACATCTGAATAGTTTACCTCAAATAGTTTTCAAATACAGCAATTGCAATGAATGTAACTGAGAAATAAACCTCCAGAGAAACAGATGTTGCTTTCTATGGGCAGCAGTAAAACATGGGGGAAGGGGGAGAACAATCTTGTAAATATGAGCAAACTTCACTAAATAGACTCTTTGCTAGCAAATGAACTACATCTTCTATCACAGATGCCATTCAGCGTTTTTTGAAAATCACCGAGTGCATATTTTTTAAAAGAAAAATATTGTCTTAAATGCCTTTTGTTTAGTTCTGAAATAAAAAAAATAGTTAAACTTTATTAAGTGTAAAATTGGTTTTGGAGATAGCCTTCAAAATGTCACAGGTAAGAAAGCAAACTCGAGGAAATCGGTTTTGCTTCTCTGGATCAGAAGAAAATGGGGAAAAAATTAGGAAAAGCCTTCTTAAGCCAACGGAAATGAGCAGGACAAGAAGACACGTTCCCATATTTATGTCTTTGAAGGAAGTTGGTGGTCCAGTTGAGGCCGTCTTTCAACTCTAAAGTGGAGGCCTAGAGTAATACATTAATGAAGGCTAGACCTTTTCTTTGTTAACAGATGGCCAGCACACCTTTTTCCTTAGCATTGCTTAGAAAAGTGTGCTATTTTGGAACAGTTGGATGCAAGTGGAAAATGGAGGACTTGAACAGCTGGCTGCTGATGCTGTCAGAGTGACATGGATTAAGGACTTAATAAGCTATGAAGTAAAGGAGATGCAAAACCTCCATTCTTGTTTTTCACAGATGTGCAGATCAGTGCCTTTGGTTAAACAGATGTTTAAAATTCATGTTCCAGGTTTGTGGGAAAATGTTCAGAACACTTCATTTAAATTTCTGACAACTCATACTTGCACAGGTTGTCCGTTTCATGTTCCTCATCTAGACACAAATCTCCTTGCTATTCCCTTCAGGACAGGACCAAGAAGGACTATCCCAATCGGTTCTCCATGCTTTAAATTAAGTCGTGGAAGGCACATGTGAGTAGGCTTTTACTTTCTCCTCTCTTCTTCTAAAATAGTCTGTTGGACAGACTCAACAAAAATATGTTTGAGAACGGTTTCCAGTTATCATGCCAGATGGAAGAACTTCCGATTCGTAACTTACAATCCTGGGAGTTATTTCAAGTCCTTCTGTTCTTTCAGAATAAAAACTTAATAGGGGTGTCACACTTTAAGTCAGCAGTGAAGTGTACAATTTATATGCATAGGGTCCCATTCATTCTTTCATTTTTTTTTCTTTGTTTAATTGATACATTCATTCTTTCTGCTCAGAGCCATATGGGAAAATCTTTCAGTGCATTGCTCCCATACTTGATAGGTAATCTATCACAACATTGCCTCCATTCTTAACATTTCACAGCACAATCCAAGAGGTAGCCTTCGATATATCTGAGAAATGAACTCAGTGATAACAAAGCATGGAAAATGTAAAGTGGCACTCTGGTCGGAGATGATTTGGAAACTGAATGGATGATGGTGCAGTAGAGCTTATAGTTGGCACTCCCCAAACAAATACCTATTGTTGTTCAAACTGTAATTAAATAATGCATGACTTACGATAGTGTGCAAACTCCGTTGATCTTGATAATATACAGTGAAATTGATCAATGGTCGACTTTGCCCAAAGATGTCTACTTATGCTATTTGTGCAGGCACATGCAGACATGCACCCTGACCACAAAAGGATGGCTTCACAGCACACATGTCCATTGTATGTTTGCAATATACATATGTCCATACAGTCTCAACGAACACTTGCTGATCACTGATAAAGTAATACCTACCCTGTCTCATGCACATCTCTTTGGTAATGAATTGTCTTAGATTTTTTTTCAAGAGTCTACTACCCTTCTTTTCTCTGCCCCATCAATAAGCAGCATTTTCTCTTTCTTTTTCTACTCACTCTAAATCAAACAGTACGGTACTTAGAAAAAAAAACTATGACCAAAAAAATAAACCCACAATAGCAATAATAATTTCATCAGCATTAATCTTAAAACAAAATAAGATTTATCAGGTTTATAGATTCTTTTTTCAAAGAGGGGTAAGTTTTCCAATGTAATGATGAAATATATCACTGAAAGATAACATTTGCTAAGAGATCTGTTGTACAACAGCACAGATACTCAAGCGCACAAAGAGAAAAAGTACAAGTCTTATGGGAGTGTGATTCCCTCCAGTGTGCGTAAAAGTTTAACTTGAATGAGTTCCAAATATTACACGTGATTGATATAACCACGAATTTCCGCTGACCCTTAAATATACAATTAAGCCTTCTCTGTGTGACTTCTCTTTATTGTCCCCTGCTCCCTATGGATTCAAAAAGCAGCTAAGCACAGCACAATTGTGTTTAATAAAGAAGTTTGTTTCTGACAAATAGACATTCAATGATATACCAAAGGCACAGGTTGAAAAATCACTGGCTTTTATTCCAGATTAATTAAACTAGAATGATGGTCCCCTCCAGTATCATTCTTGCAACTGCAGGCAGTTATTGGAAGTGCTTTAGCTGTTCTCTGGATGAGAAATATAAGGTCTTTATTTCTGGAACTTGAAAATTGAAACTATCTTTGGTATTGTGATTGTATGGTCTTCTTAACAATTTTGTTGGGAAAGCACTATTGTTGAGAATTATTGCCCATGGCTTTCTCTTCACTTCTAGGTTGGGATAGGTACAAGGGCTCTGCAAATCTTTGAGAAGGTGATTTGGAAGGACCTGTAGTGGATAATGAGGAAGGGGGTGCTGCATTCCAGAGGATCAAGAGACTGCAAAGTTTAGATAGTTTGGTGCGAAGAAAGAAAGTTAAGAAGACTCCTCCCGAGTGATTCCCAGAGTATGTCTACAGTTGCTTTAGTTTGGCAAGATTTTTGTCTATATGTGAGAAACAATGAAGGAAACTGCTCAGAAGTAGCTCCATGTGTCTCTCTTGGTTCTTGACAGGACATTTGACTGCATAACTACAGTGAATGGAAGCTTTGACTGGAATCTAATCAGAGGCATCAACTTATTCAGGAGATTTGAAATAGCGTCAGTGAGATTAGAAGATTGTTCCAAAATGTAATGACTTTTGTGGCTTTGCAAACCAAACATGTTGCAACTTTCCTGCCATTTATGTGTGATACTCAACTGTGTGATGAGATTTTACGTAGTGTGACCAAATTAATTTGGGTACCAACAAATGAAAACGTCTTTGGGTTTTATTTTGTAAAACGTCAATCTTATGAAAGCTAAATTGTGAAACACGGTTGTGCTTTTTGGGTTGATTTTTTTTAATTTTAAGACACGGTAACGAATCAGAATATTATCTCCATTGTTGTCAACATCAGCAGCAGCATCCAGAGCTTTTGAACTTCATCACATTGTTTTGTGAATCATTGTTATGTTCCCTCATTTACAGACAAGCCTGCACATTCCATCATTAGCATACATACTGGCATGTCTATAAATATATAAATTTGGGATTTGCCACTGGAAATATTCATTACAGTTTGAAAATAAATGAATAATGAATAGCAATGCCACTTCTTCATTAATATTCTACAAAAGAAAAATATGTACTCATTATTCCTTTCATGAATTCGGCCCATTGAAGGTTCATAAATAATTGTGCTCTACATTTGTGTCTAATTAGTAATGAACTTAATCCAGTATACAGTATTGCCAAGGCCTAGAGCAAAGGATGATTCTCTCCCTCTTTTCTCTCTTTAACTAAAATGGGTATACTCTGGATTTTGAAACATTTTCTAACTTGCCAAACACCAGATGTTTCTCAAACTCTGAGTTTTGCAGCTATTTCTGTGAAAGGATTTTCCCTCAGCTCAGTGGAATTTGCAGAAACTCTGTTGTGGCATGATGGAACTGAATTGGTATCAAGAGACCATATGGAAACTTATGTTTAAAAATTATTTAAGGAGGATTAAATAAACAAACAAGTCTGAAGGAGAGATAGATCTGAGGTAGATCCATACAGTTATTTTGCAATTAATGAAAAATTAAAATTATTGGGACCTACTCATATCTCACTAATTCACAAAGCTCTTCAGGGACCTTGTACTTTTTTTTTACTGGGATTGTATTTTCTTCTTCCATAGTTTGTTGTACGATGTAAAAGGAAATCATTGATGTTGGGGCCACTGTTTGTCAGAATCCTACTAAACAAGTTGGTATCTGGGGCAGTCACCAAGAGGTATCCATTGAATGAAATGCCACTGTCAGAGGTGGTAAACAAAAACACATAAAAACCCAGATGTACAAGTGATGCAAGTCATCAGAACAAACTGCAATGTTGACGAATGAATAATGAAATAAATGTGATTTTAATAAACAGTGAAAGCCAACACAATACAGGTTGTCAGACCTAAGCTCAAAGATGACAGTGAAATCCAACTGAGTCCAATTCTTTATTTGCTTGTACCTAATGGGCACAGAATCTTGCCAGACTACAGCTATAACCTCCTAACCTAATATACATATTGTACCCTGGAAGATTCTAGGGTGGGGTTACCTTGAACCATTTCCTCTCTCCTCCTTCCAGTTCAGGATTGTGTGGTGTCTTGTCTTGGGCCTCTTTGGAATGTGTTGCCTCCTCCTAGGAATCTATACCCATTTGTTAAGATTCCCCCCCCCATATACACTCTCCTTTTCTAGCTTCACATTCAATCACATTGGTAGTCCTCATTTAATGTTTACAGTTGGGATGGGATAAGCAACTCCATTGTGGAGTGATATGTTTTTTAAGTGAAGCATCACATGACCATGCTGAAGTGATATTAGTTTTGCTGCAATTGGTAAGTGAATCACCCATGATTATTAAGTGTGTCATCACGTGAGCATGACTTGAATATCCTGCTGTCTTCTCTTGTTGACTTTGCTTGTCAGAAACTAATTGTGAAGTTCGCAAATGGCAATCAAATGATTACAGGATGCTGAGGCTGTTGTAAGTTCAAGGATCAGTCTTAAAACTACTTTTTCAGTGCCATTATACTGTAAGTTCAAACAGTTGCTAATAGGACAGTTTTAAACTGAGGATTACCTGTAATGTTATCTTGATGATCCATTGAGTAGAAAAGTGGAATATAAATAAAACAATGCAATGAAGACAGTCTTCTTGTACCACCACAAGTAACATAGCTAAATCTGAACCTTTCTTCAACCTCATATATCTCTAGAGACCTGCCAAATTTGAAAAGACAGAACATTTAATGCGCAACTTCAATTATTTATTAATGGGTATTCACTATTTTGTATTCACTATGGCATCATTTCCATATCTACATATCCAATATTCTGAAATGACAATAAATTTGAGGCAACTTGGATAATGTAGAATAATTACAATTACAATCACAATGCAGTTGTGATTTCTTATACCCATGGCTGCAATGAATGTAACATCTTAAAACTTAAGGGGAAAGCATATTACCACTAACACTAATGCAAATCCTGTCCTAAGTATCATTAGATATTTCTCTTTTTCCTTTAGAAATGTCTCAGAATGTTTTCCCCAATTTTTCTTTACTTAATTCTATTTATTATCAAGGGAAACATTACAGGAGATGACATATCTCAATGACATCCCTAAGCATTACTTAAAAGTGAGGCTTTATTTAGGTTTTTTTTAATGCAGCTGAAGTAGTATTTTCTGGTATTTATTTTCATTACCAGCTCTCTTGCAAAAGCATAAATAGTCCACAAGTTTTTCACATATATCAGGAATGGGAAAATCTGCAGCTCTCCAGATGTTGGCCATGCTGGTAAAGACAGCTGGAGCTCTACTTCAGCCATATCAGACAGACCTCAAACTCCCTAAGCTGACTATATCCTTCTTGAGAAAACCATAAGCTGAAAGCTATTCTTAGTGTCAATGGTTAGAAGTAGAAATATATTAATCAAGTGTTCCCCATCGGTTTCCTCTAGATGTCTTGTACTTCCCAGCTGGGATAGAAGAGCTGGGAATCCCTTTATCCAATCTATTTTCTGCTGTCTCCTTTGATAGAAATTATCAGGAGGCATCCTGAGCACAATTATACGAACCTCCTCCCCAGTTACTTCAATATGAAATGTAGTAATAAATGAAATATATACAATAGAAGCTATGCAGGTTGTTTTTATTGCTCATTTTATTGAGCTGCACAGACTATGGGCAGAATTATTTTCTTTGTGCAGATGTCTCATTCACCTAAATACTGCTGACCCTGAATTATAGTCTAATTTTTAACAGTCTTAGGCTAGTTGGCTGAACTCTGGGTGCCTCTCTGTTTTTCAAAAGCTTTAATTCTGCATAACTATTGATATAGCCTTTTAAACATAAGGGAACACAAAGGGAAGGTTAATTGGAGTGGCTAATTAAACATCGTGAAGTTAAAGAAGTGGAACACTGGGATTTTTGCTTTGATATTTTAGCCACATTGCCTAACCCTAAGGACATAGATTTAGCCCATGATCTAGTTTATTATAAATTGCAAGGCAGTCTAGAGATCCTGAAGAGAAACAAAAGAGTAGAATGTTGATAACAATTGATCCCCAAAGGAGAAGTAATAACAATTATGACTAAGATGATTATTTTTGGCAGTTTAAAAAGAAAAAGTGTGGATTTCTTTCTTTTTCAATTTCAGAGTACACAGCTAAGTTGTGAAAACAAAAGGAATGAGAATTCTCAGCAGGCAATTCAATCAAGTAGTTTTATCCCAACTAGTATTGGGAAATAAAAATGATGGAACAAGTGTTGGTATTGATCTGTCCTGGGACCATGTTTGAAAGCGCTGGGCTTGGAACTGAGGATCAATTTCAGCAAGGAGAGTCATTGTGGGACTGCTGAGGGCCAGTGCTAGAAACATTCACTTCTGCCAGTCCTTTTGAACATTTCCAATGACTGGCCTCCTAATTAACAATAGAATTTCTTAGAATCATAGGGCTGGAAGGGCTAGTCCAACCTCCTGCCTAATTCAGGACTCCTGGGCAAATGTTTGTCCAATCTTTTCTTGAAAACCTTCAGTGATGGAGCACCCACAACTCTGGGAGGCGCTCACTGCTTAATCATTTTGTCAGGAAGTTCCTCCTTATTTCTAAGTTGGATCTCCCTCTGATGAGCTTCCACACATTGCTTCTTGTCCTGCCTTCAGATGCTATGGTGAATAAATCAACACCCATTATCCCTTCAAGTATGAGAAGACTGCTATCTTGTCTCCTCTATGTTATCTTTTTGTTAGGCTAAATATGCTATTTCCATTCCCCATTAGAAGTCCCTTGATGATCTTGATGTCATATTGCTCCTTTGCATTGCAACAAACAAGGGCCACTGTAGCAGGAAGAGGGTTAGCCCAAAGAAAACATCCTCAGAAGAGCTTTCAGAATATGAAAGCTCATCAATAGTTAGGAAGCCTGAGATATCTTGTTAAAAATGGACTGTAGCACTGAGTAAAGTTTTCAAAATAAGATAGAACTGAATGAATTAGGCAGAACCGATGAATTCATAGAGCACAACCTTGTTTAACTGAACTTTACTGAATTTTGGAGTACCCTGAACCATAAATCATATAGGGTTGGTTTGCACAACATGCTAGCATGTGGAAATGATTATGAATTAGGAAGGGTAATATTGCAAACTACTATACCTATTTGTATTTTATGAGCAACTCAACATTGAAAAAACTAAGATCATGGCAACCGGTCCCATCACTTCCTGGCAAATAGAAGGGAAAGAACTGGAAGCAGTGGCAGATTTCACCTTCTTGGGCTCCAAGATCACTGCAGATGGTGACTGCAGCCGTGAAATCAAGACCCTTGCTTCTTGGGAGGAAAGCTATGGCAAACCTAGACAGTATAGTAAGAAGCAGAGACATCCCCTTGCCAACAAATAGCCGCATAGTCAAGGCTATGGTTTTCCCAGTCGTAATGTATGGCTGTGAGAGCTGGACCATAAGGAAGGCTGAGCATC
>JANHZU010004897.1:81533-102978 GCA_032468055.1 Acrochordus granulatus
GAAAAGCTGAAATTCTGATTTTCTTTCATCTTTGTCAGTTTGGTGACCAAAAACTCTATCAAAACTTGACTCACTTGGGCTTTATTTTTTATTTTATATGTTTACTTTATTATTATTTATTTCCTACCACAGAGAAATAAAAACATTATGAAATAAAACAAAATTAGAAACCAGGAAAACAAAAAAGGAGAAAGGGGAAATGGTTGATGTGTGTGTGTGTATAATATTAATCAGATGTCAAATACATTCTTAAATCTATTCAGGGAAAATAATAATAAATTATTATCTCATGTTTTCCTGCTTTCAAAAACCAAGCAATCAGTCTTCGATGATAATAAAGGGTTTATTATCTTGTCAGCCAAAACTGAGTCAGTGATAGACATGAGGGAAAGCATTCATCTCATGATGGTTGACCATATATGGCAGATGTAAGCTACATAATGCTGCATACTACAGAGACAATACATTCCACTGGATGAAGAGAGTGGCAAGAATATATTTGATTAAGATGATCTGCTATCAAATTTGGAAATGGGGATGAGAAAGAGACTCAAATTACTCACCTTGATTCTCTTTGGCTTAAGATGCATTTTTGTCAGGCTTCCAAAATTCTGTTATTTTTTCCTATACTTTTATAGTTCCAGTAATCCTTGTGTTGTCTGTTCCATGACCTGATCTATTTTGAAGGGCTAACAATAGTTTAGAACCAACTTACTTAACACAATTCTTCTGTACTTGCTCAGATAATACAGTGTAGTGTGTGCATCCGTGCCTGTGTTTATATGAGAATTGGCTCTAATTCCATCTGACTCATCAGTTCACTTTGGAAAGTTGAATCAATTCAGTTTCAATTGTCAATGTAATTTGGAGAATTGAACCAATTTAATTCAACACATTAGATGGAATCATCAACACTTTAAATAAAATGACTTGAAGAACTGGTTTATTTTCTGGAGTTGTCAAGTTGTTTTCTATTCCGATGTTTCTATTCTGGATTTCTTCCTGGATTTCTTCCTTTGTGATCTTCTGTGCCTTTCTGCTTAACACCAAATCTTTTAAGGTTTCATTGCCAGATGAAGACATATCCAGCTTTGATTAAATTTGTGTGGGCATATTGGTATTCTTGTTTTATCCTGTGTTAGGGATTTATTTTATGGCTTATTAAATAGTAGAGAATTTAGCTAGTTTTAAGATAAAAATGGTTATATGGTGAACTACCAGAACTGGTTGTAGCCCAACTATGGAACTGTTGTAGAAAGAAAGAAAGAACAAAATGTTATAATAAGTAAAGCTAATTTCCCTCTGTGTTCATAATTTCTGTGTTCACCAAAAAGGTGGAATATTTTGGAAACCAAGGCAAGAGGCTTTTTATAGATCATTGGTTTCTACATCCAAAAATACTTTTCTTTTTGCAGTTACACAAATGAAATTCATGGAAGATATTATTTCAAATGTGTTTTCTCCCATCCACACCCCACTTTTTAATGAAAATACAAAAGATATAAAACAAACTATTGTATTACTGAGTTTTGAAACTTTGTGCCTGAACTTAGTTTTGCTGTTTTTGTGGGCTTTGTAGAAATGGGAATATGATATGGGCCAAGAGTTTCACCATATAACCTTATCTTGTCCTATATCCTCCCAATTTGATGATGGACCTCTTTCCCCATACTCATACGTGACAGGAAGCAAGTTTATGATTTCCCTTATGATATTACTATTAGGAGAAGCCAAGAAAACAAAACCCAGAATGTCAACTAAGGCCGATGAGAAACACTTATAGAGAAGAAATAAATGCTGCATGGGATTAATAAAATGTTGATGAGAAATCTGAAGATGAGGTTCAGGGAATTAGTTGAAGAAGCAGGCTGATATTTTATGACATAACTAATTACCCAAGCAAGAAAAAGTGATTACAATGATTAATTGCTTTGACTTCTTTGTGGGAGAGTTGATATGCAAAGGCAAATGGATAGTTTGGTGCAAAATGAGTTGAGGATATCATCAAGCATTGTAGCTCAGCTACATGCAGTTAATCTGAATTCTGTATGTATATCTGTTTGCCATATATTTACATGTAGATAGAGAGACTTGCTATATGGATGTAATATTTATATCTCATTCTTGTAGTGCTTAGGCATTAGTTAAGGCAGCTTGCAAATAGCTGTTTGGTGACAAAAAGAAAAATATGGTGCAGGCTATGTGAATGATAATACAGGTCAAATAAAGCGTACTTTTCCATAAAACAAACACTGTTGATTTGTGGGAAATCCTCAGCAAATAACCAAAAGATCTTAAAAAGGAGGATCCCCAACTGCATTGTTTAGGTGTAGCCGTTAAGAAGACCCTTTCTCTTGTCTCTGTCAATGAGCCCATCACATTAGTAATCTCACAAATAATTATTACTTAATTTTATTTACTAACGGTGCAGCTCCTCACCAGTTCCAAAGAGGACATTGTCATATATGGAAAAAAATATGAAGTTTATTTTGGATGGATTTTCACTTTCCCTTTTAAAAATGAATTTGGCAGATGGAGATGGGAGAGTTCTTTCCCCCCTCCTAATTTATTTATTCATTCAACAATGTTTCTAGGCCAGCTTTAAGAGCAGATAACTTTCAAAGGAATGAATGATGCAGGAAAGTTGACATGATTTGTTTTCAATGACATCTTGTCATCAGACTCCATTCTTGAGAATTGAGAAAGGCCTGATGGACTGGAGATAATGGTGAGAGGAGCAGTAGTATTAAGTGGAGGCAGGATGGAAGCTATGAAGCTGCTTGCAGATTGAGAGATTGAGATGGCTCGGAGTTGAGGGTGGGTGGCCAGGGTGATTATAAATTGGATTTGGATTCTGGAGGCAGTCAGAATGGCTATAGTTGGAGGAAAGAGGAGAAGGAGAGAGGTAGAAGTCAAATAAAATTGAAAGAAGAATTGTGATAAAGAATTTGGATGCAGGTTGTTAGGGCTGGATGGAATGTGATTTATATATTTAATTTATAGGCCACCCCAATCTGTAGGACTCTGGATGGCTGACAGTATACAACAGGAAAAGACAGACATTGCAAAGGCTGTGTTTCAAAGACAGCCAGGCTAAATTGTAGGTCTGGGGCAAATCCTTTCTCACAATTCTTATTGTTGCAACTCCTCACCATCTGGGATTGAAGAGTCTCTCTAACCCTTTCAGTAGGAGAAGGCTAATAGGATCTCTCAGTTTCTGAAATTAATAAACTGGTAGAAATGTGTGGAAAACTAAATTCCATGTCAGTATGGAAGTATGGATTTTGAAAGAAGCAACAAGTTGTTTATTTTCAGATTAAATTTAGGAGCTAATGGAAAATTTGAAGACAATGGGAGGAAAAGAAAACCTTGGGCATCCTGTCACCTTTAATTCACAGTTGTCTTCCAGGCATGAACAGACACATGCACAGACACATACACAGGAAGAACAAAGTAGGACAGAGGATTCAAAGAAAGAAATAACTCAGATCAATTCAGAATATGAACAATTCCAAAATATCCCAATTTGCATCTAGTTTCACATTTCCTGTTAACCTTCCTGGGTAAACTAGACAGGAAACATAACTAGAGGAACCAATTCTACTTTATTGTAAGGCTACATGAACAAAATCTTGCAAATCTGAAAGTCCAAACTTCCTTCCTGTCGCTTTTAACTGCTTGATCCATTAGGACGGGTCTTTCCTCGGTTTCTTTCTCTGACCATTAAACTCCTGGGGGCTCCTGCCTCTCTTGTCTTTTCCTAAGTAGCATCTCTTCCCAAAGGACATCCACACATTCCATTGCATTTTCCTGAATGGCTCTTCTTCTGATTCAACGCTCGTCACTCCAGGATTGGATGACTGGTCCTTGCCAACTAGGAGAGATTGTTTCCCACTGTGAAGGAACATATATAACAAAAATTAGAGGTCGGACCCCTCCTGTCTACGACCACTGTAGGATGAAAGGTCCAGCTTAGTTGGCTTCCTCTCAGAAGGATTCCTGTGGGCACTTAGGAATCTCAACGATCTAGCTGATGGTCCAGTCAAAAGCCTGGGTGATTCTGGCATACACTCCCTGGAAACTTCCTTAGTTCACAGAGGAGCTCTGGGAAACGAAAGGGATAGAGTCCTCTAGGATTCCAAGTACTTTTCAAAAGTGCTGGATTTAACCTCAAAAGCCTTTGTGTAATTTCAGAAGTGCCTTTTTTCACATAGGAACAACTTATTTGGTGTATTTGTCCTGACTTGGGAGAGTTAAGATTCCTCACCTCCATGTAAGGTTAGAAGATGGTGATTTTCACTGTATGTTACATCTGTGGGGACCAATTTTCTTCTGAAACTCTGGAAGGTGTCCCAAACTGAGACACTTCCACAGAGCTTTTAAGTAATGTGTGACTTCTATGAATTTGGGCATGCATGCTTAATATGAATGCCAGGGTTTAGAACGTGGTGACATGTTACTGATTTTAATTGATTTTATGGGTTTTATTGTTATTATTATTCCTCTTCCTCTTTTTTCTTCTTCTTCAGATGATGGAAACCCATGTAGAAGTGGTGTTACACAGATACTGTCTATAAATAAAAATAAATTAAACATTTTTTTAAAGACAGCTCTCTCAAAATAGCAACTCATGGTCCAGCGCAAATCATGAGCTAAGAAATCAGATTGACTCATTGAGATACTTGGTGAACAAAGAAGCTTGAAACTGTTTTAAAACCTGAGAGTAAGAGATAAAAACCGAAATCATATTTTCAGGGGTAGAAAGGCTTAAAGGAAAAAGTCATTGATGGTACATTAGCTCCTATATCTAAAACTGTATAACCCTTTCCCCCTTTAAGGGGAGCTAGCCTTGAAGTCTCTAGCATGAGGCCCAGACCATCAACAATCATAAAACTATCTAGTTGAGAGGATACAATAAAAATAAGGGAGGTGTAACTACATTGCTTCTATCGAAAAATGATATTTCACTGTAAGAAACCAAATATTGTACCAGATGGATCACATTCTCATTCAGCAAGATTTTTCTAACGTGTCTAGTTTTCAATTTAGGAAGAGAAGTCAAGAAAACATAAGAAGGGGGCCTGCTCTTCACACAAACAACTATGTATGTGTAGTCATTTCCTACCTACCCCAAGATGGAAGAATTATGTTTTACGGTCATTGAGAGATTTATTTGGTTTTAATTCTCTCTCTCACACACACACATAGACACACGTGTTTTCTCTCTCATACACACACATCATTACAGGTGAAAAGATTAAACAAGCTAGTTTGCTCTCAACCAGATAAGATGGAAATTCAGCGTTATCATTTTCTCTGATTACTATCTTGTGCAGGTAATTATACTTCTCCTTTGCACATAATTAAAGCAAAGTTTGATTTCTATTCATTCTTCACACTGGTAAAATTATCAAGTTACTTCTTAACTAATTATTTTTTTGTAGCATAGCCGTGTAGCATATCCCTGTCACATCCCATTTAACAAATACAAAATAGCTCTGAATCAGAATTCATGCAGACTGGGACTTTTTTTTAAAATGATGCTAATTTGTAAAAGGAAAATCTTTAGATGAATGCAATCCCACTTTCATATTAATTACCTTAGAATCATACTGGCATATATTTTAAAAATATATTTTAAAATCTTTGCATCCTTCTGGTTTCCCAATTTCTTCTTTCTTTCTTTTTTGAAAAAAACATACTTTATCAAAAATGAAATTTATTTGCTTAAATTCATTACATCTTGATTAAAGATATATACATCTTAGGTTTCTCTTAAGCCTTTTCACTCAATCAGAAGAAAGCCTGAACACTTTTTGTATTGTAACATCCCCATACCTCGGAGTGAAAAACTTGCAATTCATAGCTTGCTTAATCATATTTTTTTGTTCTCCAAATCTGGTGTAAATCGAATAGAATAGGGGGAAGAGCTGGCAAGCAATAAACAGCCTTTCTTACCCTCCCAACACCAAAATTAGTGAAAACAATATATTCCTGATCCATTTATCCAGTTTTGACTCTATCTGGTTCTTGCCTTGCCCTACCAGTTTCAAACCTTGGTGCTTTGATTGTTGGACAAAGATATCCCTTTCAAAATCTCTATTTATTTGGTTATTTCTCTGGACTTTTTCAAAGGGAAGATGAAACTCTTCAGTCATTTCTTAAAGACCAGACTCTGCTTTAGCATTAACAGTAGGGTTGTTAGTGAGAAAAGCCATAGGAGAGAATTTTATCACAAAGTCTTCTCTTCCAATTGTGTGATACTTTACCCCAGAGAAATGTGTGGTTTCACCCCCACTGAGGTAACAAGAGGAGACTGATTTTCCAGATCAGCACCTCTCCCTCATAAGTAGAGCTTTTGGAGCATGTGCAGAATCTGTTTTGGCTAAGCAATGTTGGGATAGTGCAGTCTGTGGAAGGGAAGCAGTGTTTACAGAGGCACATTGATGAACGGCTTGAGAAAACCCTTTCAGAAATGTTCTTATCTATTGCTCCCACCAAGATATTTTTGCTTGATGGATGACCAGTGATTTTGTCTAATCAAAAACAATTTTTGCTGCATTATTTTGACAAATATATTTACACATTTTGGTCTTATAAGTTGTACAGTCTCCTTGGTCTGCCATTTTTTTAAAAAATTGAGAACTGCAGAGAGAAATTAAGAAAAAAATATGGGTTATTTATTGTGAAATGTATGTTCCAACTTTTCTTCTGAGCTCAAGGTGGCTGAAGTGGAGGCGCATCCTCCTGAACTTAAATGTCCACAACACAATCTTATGACATAATTTGGGCTGGGAAGAAGGGATTGGACTGATTCAGAGACTGAGTGATTTTTATGGCTGAGGCTAAAATTTAACTTGGTCTTCCCAGCCTTGTCCAACACTTTCACTACCATGCCACACATTCAAACAATGTTCAATTAATCAAACTCACTTCAAAACTAACATCAAATAATTCCTATACTCAAATAACATTCCTAATTTTGATACTTAAGTTTTTAAAAATGCCAAAGGACATATATGTAAAAGACTAAAAACTTAATGGATCTCTGTTTAGTAGACTTGGGATGAGATAGTCACCATCTCTTTGTATTCTACATGCTTTCCACATGTGAAAAATATGATTCACCCTTTTATGTATGCGTAAAATGCATAAGATGCACAAGAGACTCAAACATAATCAGGGTTTTACTTGTTCAACTTATAAATACTATTTATTTACTATTTGCTTCCAAGCCTTTTTTTAATAACTTGAAAAAGTTTGAACAAATATTTCAAATATTAAAGTATGTCATTTTTTTAAAGTTTAGAAGTAAATTGGTTGGGGATATACTATATGTATTTATGTTTAAATAGACGGACAGTTAACAATAATGCAGTGAAGTTTCTTTCAAGATGAGCTTGGAAATGAAACTGGCCTCAAATGAACATGTGCAAATGATGACATTTTGGGGAAAGTGGTTGTCTCAAGGTCAACTGCTGCAAACTAATATATTCTAGCCATGCTGAATGGCAGTTTTGGGGGTAGTAACATTTGTGACTATACATATGGAGGAAGTTGACTTTGATCTACTACATCATGAACAATAATTCCATAACTCCTGAAAAATCTTTCCTTCATGAAAAGTCAGGCTTTTGAATCTGAAAGTAATTGCTTGATTAATCAGTTGATTAATGCTTTGATTAATCCTTTGATCCAATTAATACTTGGAGTCCCAGATTTTTAATCAACAATGATTCTGATAGAGGACTAAATAAAAGATGGTTGTCTGAAGCCAGAGGGAATTTTAAAGCAACATGATACATGTCATTTGCTTTGCATCTTAATTGAAGTCAAACTTTGTTTTGATTAGATCAGTTCTAAATGAACTAATCAAACTAGCCAAACTAATCAAAGTTGAAGGTTGACTCCAGAAAAAAATGGCATAGTGAATTAATTCAAGACAACATTAATTGATTCAAACTCTTGCATGTAGTGATGACAGTGGTTACATTAAATCTTTCCAGATTCTCACTTCTTTTTGTCTATACTAAGATGCGGTATTAGTGTTTTCATAAAGGAAAAAGCCTCAAGAATCATAGGTAGCAATCACCATTTTCTAGGAAGAATCCAGTCCACAAACATATGTTGATATCTCTATCTCTATCTCTCTATCTCTACCTTGACCTATCTATATATCTATGTATACATATATAAAGACTTGGAAGGAAAGAGATGACCAGAAACAAACTATATGGATTCAGTTACAGATGGGTGTTCCACTGCATGACCTGAAGGAACAAGTGATCACCATTGAAAAATTCTATCTAGGTGGATGCTAAGAATCAACACTGATTTGATGACACATAAACCATCCATCAGTCACCCACTTTTTATTCTGGGGCAAGCTGCTTTTAGAATTCTTAAGATTAGAGCCTGCAAATTTCTCAGTGGAAAAGTTCTCAGACTCTTCCTTTCATTAGGAGGTGGATTTCTTGTCCGATTCAGAAAGGGAGATACAGTACATCATTTTCCAGACTTAAACATCACTTAAACATTCACCTTGTTGGATCCTTGCAGCCAGCTAAAGACAAGAGGAGGGTCTCTCTGCCCAGTACTGGATGAAATCCACTACCTGACCCAGCCAAAAGCCTCATTTCTTACACTTCCTAATGTACACTATTTATTATTGCTGGCTAACTCAAACCACCCAGAATATTGGAACACAACATTAAGCCCACTTACTTATTCTTTGACCACCCCCATTTTTTGAACTGACCTTTAAAAAGATCTGTGCCAAAAGTTATCAGTGGAACCGTTGGAGGACAGTTGTAGGGACACTGGAAATAGTGAAAATTGTGCTAGTGAAAAATGCTGTGGACCTTATCTCAGTTGTCAGTAAGAGCAGAGGCTTCTCTTTTAAACCTTGTTTAAAAGAACCTGAACCTAGAAGTCCTAAGGTTTAGTTCAATTGCTCTGGCATCCTAAATGGCCAGCTGGCTGTCAGACTAATAAGCAAAGGCTTGCATCCTTCCCATCTCTCATGGTCAAACAGTCTATCCCATGGCAAGCAACAGAAGGGGAATACATCTACAGGCAGAGAGCTGGACAGTATTCATCTTCTCTGGAGGTCCGAGAGAGGGCTTCTGTTTTTGGGGATCTTCTGAACTGAGGATTTCCTTATCCCCCAAACCAGCAGCTACCAAGGGCTGGGTATGAAATCCAATGTCAAATTTTCTAGGTTGCCCTGAGGAGGGTTGATTCAATTTCTGTTCCTCAAAATCACCAACTTAATTCAAGCACATCTAATCTGATTCACTGATCCTCTCCAAATCACTGAATCATAAGCTCAGTTTGAAATGGAGAATCAATTGGGTTTGAATTAAATCCTATAAACGATTCTTTTTCAAGGATTCATCTCTGAAGGTTCAGTCTGATAATCCTACAATCTGGTGAAATGCCATAAAATTGCTGTGTTTCTCCCCCATCCCACTTCCAAAAGGCCTTTTTCCAAAATGTACTCTGAGCTGGAAAAATGGCATCACCAACTTGTAGATGTATCCCTTTCTCTTTGTCTTTCTTCTATTTTCTTTTTTGCTCCAGAATACACACTGGGTTATCAGACTGCTGTTAGCTAGCTGTAGCTCAAAGCTGTGTGTAGTTTGCCTTATGCTATAACTGTAATAGAGATTGATTTGATTTACTATATAGGTTACCAACTGAACCAGCCAACAAAGCTGTCATGCATTGTTCAGCCCCAGTTTCTTGGCTAAGGAACAAAGAAGACCCATCTGTATATCCAGGAAGTAGCAAAGACAGCAAATAACTAAGTTCCAACCCATTCATCTGTCTGGGAAGGTATGGATCAGCTGTGGGATTCATCATGTGGAATTACTTAATTCACTTTTCAAAATAGTTTTAAACTCCTTTATAAGGAAAACAGACATGATATAAATACATTTTAGAAACCAATACATCAAGAATGAATTCCTCAAGCTAACCTATCCCAAATTCATCTGTTTCCTTCAAACAAACCACAGCTCGGAGGTCTGTAGAACAAGTGCAGTACTTATGGAACAATAGTAGAGCCATCATTCATGATGACCCCAAATGTGAATCAGTGAGCAAATGAAAATCTGGGACCTATGATTTACAAAATATTCCACCAGCAGCATCTCCCAGGTTGGTGCAATATTGCAAACTGTTTCATCAGTTCTGAGAAATGCTTTCTGATCCATGCTGATACAATTACCAAGCCTTTATTGGCAATTTAGACCTCTTTCAGGGGCATTTTAGAGCAAATGATGTGCCTGTGTGTGTGTTTGCATGTGTGTGCGCGCGCGCATGCAGAACTATTTGCTAAACCTTTGGGAAAGGGGGAAATGAAGTCACAGGTTCAGTAAATATCTGATTGATGCAATGTGGCTTTTTATTCCATATGAACTAAAGTATGAAAAGAGGAGGAGGAGGATTAAGAAGACCTGATCAGTTTTACAGCCAAATGGTCATGCTCCATTTGGCTGTACAAGTGAGCAAGTGATTGATATATGTACATTTACATATATATCCATATCTCTCTGTGGCTGTCTGTCTCTTTACTCACATGCCTTCCTGCAGATGTCTCTTCTATGTGTGAGAGAAATGCATTGAGCTGCTGTGTTATGTTATATTACATTATATTATATGTTGCCTTATGCCCAGGAAAATGTACAGCTAAACTACAAAGGGGATATTTCTACAGTGGTTCGCAAATTTAAAAGAAGACGAATCTATTATGAAAGATCTGTAATTTTTATTTGTTATGAAATTTTGAAATTGCCTATCTCCCTTCACAGAATAAATGTAATCTTTGTGAATTTTCTATAGAAATAAACATTCTATCCTCTACAAATAAGGATAGTCCAGGAACAAGCAATGTTTCAGAGTCTGGAGATTTGGTTACACTATATGTCTATTATCTAAAGCTATGTCTGTGCATATGGTTAACAATATAATACAAAAATAGAACAATGAAATAAAATCTTCAAAGCAAGGACACCCATTTCTTTTCAGTAGCTTTCAGAAAGCTGCCAGCCCATTCCCAAGGGAAAGCTCATGCAAATGAGGGGATGCAGGATTCTCTAAAAATTATGTATGTATGTATATATGCGTGCTTTGAGCCATGTTTGAGATGGCCAATGTCTTTACCTTCTGATATTTAGTTTTGTTTTGCAAAAAATCCTTCAAAAAATCCTTTTGAAGGATTTTGAAGGATTTGCCACTCCATTTCAGTAGACTCCCTTCAAATGTACTTGTAGTCCACAGGAAGATGTACAGTAATTTATGTGAGCCATGATTTCAAATACGGCAATCGCCATGTTAGGGGATTGTGCTTTCATGAGAGGATTCTAGAAGTATATTGAAGACGGTTTCCAAAAATCAGAGGTTTCACAGCGTTGCTCAACACATTCCCTGCCCGTTCACTGCTTCTGGGAAAGTTACACAGTTATTCACTGATTTGAATCAGTGGCATGCTAAAACTGACTTGGTTCCAAGGGGTACTTTATCATGCCTTCATGTGAGAATCCAGGGCTTTGAAGAGCTGTTCCATTGTTGGGAGTTTGATATGTTGATTCTGAGTCAGTTGTCACTATTGGATTTTTTTTTGTGTACGGCTTGATGGCCTGAGTAAATAAGTAATGTTCTGGAGAAGTGAAATTGCCCAGGAGCATACAATTGTGATAAATAAAAGCTGCTAATTTAAAACTCTTTTAGCCAGAAGTGTGATATGTCTCGAGATAACTATTGTGGTAAATAAAATCTGTTAATTTAAATCTTATAATAAGAGAAAGCTTCCCGCTGTTAGTGACTGACACAAAACGTAGCATTAAAAATCTAATCAGTTTTTGGCTGAAAACAAGATTTGGCTGAGAGTTAAAGGATATGCTAACTTTGAAACAGTAAGCTGTGAAGGAATCCACATTTTCAGTAGGAACAGACCCACACATATCAGCCTGCGCTCCACCCAGGGGTATGATCTATTGCATTTGCACAAAGTTTCTTTTTGATGATTAATATTCACTTAAAGTTTGAGCATAGTAAATCATCTTTCCATCTGGTTCTTCTTTTAATAACTAACTTTTCCTTCTGTATTTATACTAAATCATAGAACTGAATCTCCAAAGATATCTCTGTGTAAGTCAACACTGCCCAATCAAATGGTCTCCAGACAATCAAGATTTCAATTCCCATCACCCCCTGACAAAATGGTCAAAATCCTGCCCAGCCTATGCATTTTCTGAACGAAAAATCAATACATGTAAAAATGATACAAACCAAAAGCTTTTATCTTCAGCAGCCTCTATGTAAATTAAGTATATAAGGCTTATCCATGAATAGACAGATGCATTGGTGTAATGAATCGCTTGATCTAGTGCAATTTTAATATAAAGAAGAAGCATACATGACCTTTTGATAGACAGAACAAAAATGTTCAAAAACAGGAAACATAATGATCATAAGGTACTCACACCCACAATTAGTACACTCTCAATTAGCATTAAATTTCTCTTATTCTTGACCCAGAAA
This sequence comes from Acrochordus granulatus, assembly GCA_032468055.1. NCBI lineage: Eukaryota > Metazoa > Chordata > Lepidosauria > Squamata > Acrochordidae > Acrochordus > Acrochordus granulatus. The sequence goes on from JANHZU010004897.1 coordinate 94,080, forward strand.
ATCAAATTTATCAAAAGTGACAGGGGTTGCTTTGCTTTGCATTTTAATAAGCCTTTAAAGCATTCAAATCAACATACTAATAGATTTATCCATACAAATAAACATTTCTTGAAAAAACCTTCAGTATTTTACTTAATTTACAAAAATGTAAATCACTTAATGCATCCTGATAAATTTGGCTAGATTCAGAAACTCAACAAGATTGGGTTTGGGTAATATCCAGATTTTTCTGGATTTTACCTCCAGAAAACACATCACTACAGACTAGATTGGGCAGAAGGATCCACCAAACCGCTTCTATAAAACTCCAAAGTCTTCATGGGCTTCATTTGCAAACATTTAAGTTATTAACTAAATATATATATTTTAGCCTTCTTACTCTAGTGCTTTCTACAGCAGTTTAGCTGAACTTCAATTCCCATGTTTCCCAATCTGCAAAGGTTGGGGAAGCTGATTTATTATAACTGGACCTTTGTCCCATTTCCAAAGTATATATTTTGTATAGGGTCTTTCCAATTTATGGTATGCATGGAGAGTAGATGAAGAGGAAAAAATGTACATTTCTCGAAAGGAATGTCCTCGTAATTGTGGGATCAGTCTTTACCATTGGAAGCCCGAGTTGTTACAGAACCACAAAATGTTTTCCATTAGCCAGGTTGGTACCCAAGGCACAATGTGAAATGGACACAGACCCATGTTCTATTAAACTCCTAATTGGATGACTGTAATATGGAAATGTTGATGAAGGTGATTTGGATATAATCTATCTAAAACTGGATTATGTACAATGTTTGGGTTTAGCAATTGCATGAGTTCCCACTCCATTTCTGGAATCATTTCAAAGTACTGCTTCAGTCTGAGAATGGGATTAATAAACAACTGCATACATCATCATGTGCTTGCTGATACCCTGATATCACAACTGTATCTAATCTTCAAGTGCCATAGCATATAAAAAGTCCAACTAGATATTGGCACCCTTCTATGGAAATCTGTACTTGGTTAGACTTAGTTGGCATATGATTTTCCAAAACTTGTTCATTCTCTTCCAGTTGCTTTTAGTTTGTTGAACACTACCCATGCTTGGCCAATAAAGTATCTGTACTTTTCTAGAATTTTTTCATTTCAAGGCATCTGTACAATTTGTTCTCATTTGTTTCATTAATTTTAACTACTTGCCAGATAGTCTAGGATTCACTGAAGGAAGGGAATAGAAATCTTTGAAACAAGCAAATATACAATCTCTGATCCCTACCTCCTATCCTAATTCTACTCTGAGATTTTCACTGCTTGGGGAAGTAAGGAATACTTAAATACCAAGATAAACATTGAGATACTATTCAGTTGTTATATGGACGTAGAAGAAGCTTTTGAGCACAGATTCAATATCATTAAAACCTATTTTAACAGGTCACGTCCTCCCTCCTACTTAATGAATTTCAAAAAGTTTGTTGAATGTGCATAGATCAGTGCTTTAGTATTTGTTCTGTTGATTTCCTTAAAAACAAATTGGATTCAGAGTAAATATAAAAATGTGGGACAACTACATTAGTCAAACAGCAGGGAGGCGATTTCATAATCGTTATTGTGCAAAAGGCTCCATTTGCTGAAGAATTCCCCAGAAAGAAAGAAAAAAATAATTTAAATGATTTGCTTGATTATCAAAATCCTTTTTTTAAAAAAAAAACATACCAAAAGAAAGCAGGAGAAATTTCTAATTTCTACTGCAACCCACCAGATAATTAAACTGAATATATGGGAGTGAATGATGGTGGAACTCTGCTGGAAAATTTTTTCCTTGATACTAAGTTAATTTCTAGAGAATTTCATATGAACTATGATGGCCAAAGGATCCTGAATTTTTGTTCTATGAACACCAGTCACAACAGGCAGGGAAGAGGACTCAGCAATTTAAGACAGATCACAACAAGTGCAGTTTTGTGCATCTGCGTGCATGTTTAATTTCAACTGAACACCAGTGGTGTTTTTTCATAGCCGCAGGTAGTAAATGTGGGCCTTTTTAAAGACAATTAGCAACTCTTTCTGCAGTTTGGAAATCTACCAAAAATGTATGGATTTTTTTGTTTTGTTTTGTTCAAACAGCCGTCTGTAGGAGAGGAGATAGCAGAGCCAGGGGGAGGAGTGAAAAGACGGCTTAGTCTGGAGTCACTATGTAGGCGCAAATGTATTCAATTGGATGCCTCCTGGTTGCCATTGAACCTTAAAGAAATATAAAGGTTACCCTGCCCGTCGTGACCGACTCTAGAGTGAGGTGCTCATCTCCATTTCTAAGCCGAAGAGTGGACGCTTCCGTGGTCATGTGGCCAGCATGACTAGATGCCAAAGGCGCACGGACACCTTCCCACTGGAAAAAAACAGAAGGTAACCTTCTGTTACCTTCCCACCGGAAAGGGCGGTACCTATCTATCTACTCATGCTTGTGTGCTTTTGAACTGCTGGGTGGGCAGGAGCTGAGGTGGAACAGCAGGAGTTCACCCAGCTGCATGGCAATGTCAGGTCTTGAACTCAAACCGCCGACCTTCCAGCCAGCAAGGTGAGCTCTTAACCACTTGCTCCACCATGCCTCTGAACCTTACATGGTGCCGACAAGATGCTGACCATTAGTTGTGAAGACTCTTGTATATAGATTTTAGCAATAAATCCTTTAACTGGGACCTGACACCTTCCCTGTAGCTGTTCTTCGTTACTACATCATTCACACTATCTGTGCATGCTCACACCCACTTCCATTCCAAGGCAGATGGTGCGCTCCAATAAGATGCTTCTCCTCCTCAAGTACAGTGCTTCAATAGAGCAGAACTTTATGGAGAAGCTGATTTGAAATTGCCCTGATGGGGATGGCTTCAGTGCATGTCCCCAAATAACTGTTGCCATGTGCAGTGATGAGCCACAGTCTCTTAGCTCTTTTGCTTAAAAGCAAGGTGCCACAGCAGCTCACCAAAGGAGTTTGAAGGAGCATTTGCACTGAAACAAAGCTTCTCTTCAAAATTTCCTCCCTCTCTATTCATATTTTAAACCTATCGGGACCAGAATTTCCATTGTAAGTCATTGCGGTCATAATGTGAGGCAGACCTGATTTTATGACCATTTTTATGGTAGTCATTAAGTGAATCATACAGTCTTTTGGCAAATCATGGAGCCATTAAATCCAGCTTCCCCAGTGGGCATTTTTTTGGCCAGAAATTAGCAAAAAAGGGTGCAAACCTGAAAATTTGGAAGGTTCAAAAAAAAATGGGAGGAACATCTTGCTTCAGTTAGCAATACCTCTCCTGAAAAAGGGTTAACTTGTGTCCCAAACTGGCTTGTGAAATTGTGTGTAAATGACGCGATACAGTAGGAATAACCTTTGCATTCTGTCTCCATTACAAAGAGATGCTTCAAAGCGATTCAAATAAACTGAGCAACAAATCCTTTTCAGAGCTTTCCCACTAGAAAGGGAATATTCTTGGGGTCACCCCGTCTTTAAATGAGCAGTATTTATGGACTTGGAAATCTCTGTGATGACTAAAAAATGAATGAATGGATGAATTAATGAAGGAATGATAAAAATAACCACGGCAAAAGCAGTATAGATGTGTCCTTCGGTCCTGCTTCAAATAAGGATGTTAAATACGATAAAACCCAGGTTTTATGTGCAATATAGAGTGTAATAAAAATTAAAAGAATAAAGTGAGGAGGAGATAGGAAATTTAATGCACAGGTACATTCTCTCTTTCTGAGAAAAAATGTTCATTACTCTTATCAATACTAACCCAAACAACATTAAAAAATGGAAAATCTAATTAGTACAGACTATTTCTTGTAGCTGCCCTTGCCCTGGGAATTAGATTTCTTCCCATATAGCCATATGATAATTAATTTTACAAAACTATAAATCAGAAATTCCAAATGAGTAAGAATAATCAACATCTTTCTGGTCAGGTAAGGAGGCAGAAATACATTTAGAATCAAAAAGCAATCTAAATAATGAACTTCAGCTATTTGTTTGGAACAGAAATATGAATAAAATTAAGCAAAAAATATTGAATAAAAACATGGGTACTGTCCCACAAAAGTTAGTCATTTTAACTGCTTGATTTTATTCATGGCCTGAGAGCTAAACATTCATTCTGCTCTCACACTATAGTCAAAAAAGGTGAATTTTGGTTATCCTCAACTTCCTTGTCCTGGTTCTGAAGTTAAATAAACATTTTTCCCCTGCCTCTCATTTCAGCTGGCATTACAGGAACTGCACATGATTCAATATCAAACAGGAGTTAATATAAATACTTTAGGCATAATCCCAGACTGCAGGCAATCTGAGATTTTTTTTTAAAGGAAAATAAATGGTTGATCTTTTTAGACCTTGAATTACATCTGAAAGCATGCATGTAATATGTCACATCTTGTTCTAAACCAAAAGCCACACTCTTTCATGGCTAAGCCTGATGCGTAGACCCAGGTATAGAGTTGATGAAAAATACTAACAACCATTTTCTGTGTTCCCTTAATGATAAAGTATGATGAATAGTAGAAAAATCACAGAGGTTTAGAATGACGACTCTTCCAAGATTGTGCTTTGATGGCAGTCTTGAAGGCAGTTGGGAACGACAGTACTTCCTGCCCAGGAAATACTTTGTGTATCTTACTTTGCTCAACGGCAGGATCAACTCTGGACTTACTAAATGACCCCGATGAAATTTATGCATTGTATCCCACCTTTCTTAGTTTTATAAACAGCTCAAGCTGGTGAACGTACTGAACACACTTTCCTCCTCCTATTTTTCACACAACCTGTGGGGCAGGTTGGGCTGAGAGAGAGCGACTGGCCCAAGATCATCCAGCCGGCTTTCATGGTGAAGACAGGATTAGAAGTTATGACCTCCCGGTTGCTCGTTTGTTACCTTAACCACTAGACCGAACTAGCTCTAGTGGTTTAAGGAGATTAAGGAATCTATCCCTCTAAAGATGATCACAGTGACAATCATTATCACGCTTTGGCAATGTGATCCACTATGATCCTTTCAGCCTTGATTATTCGATTATTTATTTGAGAAAGTTTTGACCCCTGTTGACTGCAGGTTTCTTGGTGAGGTTTTTGGAAGGGGTTTGCCCTTCTTCTTCATCAAGGAGAAGGCAATTTCTTCTCCTTCACCAAGGAGAAGGCAATTTCTGGCTGGCTTTTGGGAATTTCTGGCTGGCTTTTGGGCCTAAGGGAGGACTATAACTCATAGCCTCTCAGTTATTAATTGATGCCTTTAACCACTACACCAAAGTGGCTCACTGAATAATATTTACTCCCAAGTAAAGATGGGCTGGTTGGATGTTCTAAAATGCAATTTTTGTTTTTCTATACGTGGCATATCACCTCTTGGTTAAAAATTTGCAACATGAAACAAGCCTGCATTTATTTTGCGTGGCGTGCTCTGAGCACAGAAAAATCAGCCTTTGAGCTTGAGCTTTTCTTCAGTCTGAACTAGAGGTTGCCAGGCAAAAGGTATCAATGGTGCTTCGGAGGACATTAATCTGGAGGTGGGCCATGCTCCGCATCATTGCAAGTGCCTTCCCAAAAGTCAAACGCACCAAATCGTTTAAATTCCCAGCACTTTATCAGGTTCTAGTAGGTTGCTACGAACTTATTCAAAATCCTGATTTACCATGTTCCTGCAATGCATTTTTCTAACCCCAAGATAAAGATCTATGCATCTTTTTACCCTTTAAACAAAAAAAGCTACTGAAGTGGCATGTAGTGTGACGCACGGCATGAATACCAAAAACGTGTACATGCGCTGCTAAACTGTTTAAGTATGGAAGAAGTAGTGTCTAATAGCATCAGGAAATTGAAATTTGAAAATTTTTCTCAGTCACTTATTTGATGAGAACGGGGCTGCTGACAGGTGAAGCAGAAAGTCATTTTTCAAGTTAAATGCCAAATGGTTATATAGCATAATATCCAGTCAAAATTAACCAGCTCACTGCTGCATTGACATACAGCATATTTAATAGCAACTATTTTGGAAAAGATAACTTGGTGAGACCTGGGGGGAAAATAAAAAGAACCTTTTGCTAATATGTCTCTAATTTAACTTAAGCTTAATAAGTGGAAGGAAGAACTGAGAAATATGGACAGTTTGTTGCAATAAATATTAAAAGATAGGCAAATTGTGGAATCCGCATGAATCTGTGAGATCAATGTGGGGCATAAGAGTTTAAAATTCTGTGTTCAGCTACATTCTGGAATCTACAAAAAGCGTACAAATCGGGCAAATATATTTACATTTCTTCACCATAACGAGAACAGCGAGTGGGAGATCTTTACATACATTGTCCTTAAACCAAACCAGCAAGGTAGGATTCTTACTTTGTCACATTGTTAGGAAAGTATAAAGTTGAGCTGGGTTATCCGTTTATATGAACCAGAACAACCACTCTCAGGAATGGTCTCAAAGGCGGCTGCGAGTGTCAAAATTATGACACAGGGTTATGGTGATGTCAACCTTCAGCTGCTATCTCTGCTAATGCATTCCATGTTTGTTGCCCCAAAGCATCAGGAGAAAATTTCTCATAGAACCAGAGAGAAGAAAAACAGCGGCAGGGCTTCAGGACACCGCCTTATTTCCCCAAGAGCTGGGCTCATTCATCTGAGAATTCTTTTATTCTCAGTTTAAATTAATATTCTTTCTTTTCTTTACGGAGATGGGAAAGAGGGAGAGAGACTTTTGGCAAGGATTGATATTAAGCTGTCGGTTTTGAGTTCTGCTTTGTGTTTGTTTAGTTGACATCTACTAGCAGCTAACAGCTGCCATTTTCCTTCCAAGAATTTCCCAAAGACAACATCCTTCCGTGACATTCCGGTGATAATAGCACTATGGCGAATTGATGCAAGCAACCAATGATGCAAGCTGGCTGGTGGTGAAAGTCTTATGAGAACAAAACCCATCCTCCCACTGTTAATGATAAACCTGGTTTCCGTTAATCCTTAACATTTTATTGAATATTTGATGTGATGTGAGTTTTATGGCCACTCAGCTTGGAAAAGCGATTCTATGGGTAGAAATATTTTTTTAAAAAAAAAGCTATCAAAAGCAAAATACCCAAAGTAAAATGACACCACAGAACAAACAAGGCCAACCACAGCAAGCTACCATTCAAATCCCATTTTAGGTGGGCTCATTCCATGATTTGTTAATATCACTAACAGCTTTTTTTTAAGAATGAAAACGTGGAAGTGGAGCCTACAAACTCCCCTTAATATTGTCTTTATTCTCATATATTATCTGATTTCACCAATTTTTCATGCTCAGCTTCATAATATGGAGTTGAAAATAAATTGAAAACAAACTGGATAGTTTGTTTGTTTTTTCTTTACAACACAATACCGGAAGAATTTTAATGTAATCCAATTAGAGGCATCTTGAACTGAAACAAAAAAAACCAACCCCAATCTCTGAGACATCTTGGAAAAAAATAGTCTTTGACTAAAGAAATTTACAGCGCTCTTTACTTCAAACAAAATTGCTGTCATTATAGTCATGGCACCAACAGGTAAAGAGAGAGAGAGAGAGAGACTCAGCAAACTGAGCTGCACAAATGCATAACTAGAGAAACTATGGACTTGACCTTCAAGAGAAAATCAGCATCACCCAAAACTTCTTAAGGCCAAAGCCATAACTGTCTCTTCTCATCAGTAAAGCCAGGCTTCACAAGTGAACTCCTGGTGAAGGAAGATTATTAGAGAAGAAAAGCAAAGTTTACTTTTTTAAAATCTCACATTCCTCCCTTCCTATTTTGACAGGATTGAGAGAAGTGTTCCTTTAAAAGTTGCAAAGTACTGTACTGCAATGTATGAATGATGATCCAGGTGATTTCCAAATTCAAGATTTTGCTCAGGTTATCTTTAAAAAAATGATTATTTTCCTGAGGTGTCTTCTACATGCTCCTGACTGACATTTTGGACAGATAAATAAGATAAATATTTTACCTGGACAGGTAAATTAGAATTGGCTGCTTGAAACTCATTAGAAGCTGAAAAGGTCTTTGATATGGTTCAGATTAAATTTATGCAGACTGTTCCAATAAGATATAGGTTTCTTTTGGATTATAATTTGTCTTTTGGATTATAATTTGGTGTCTTTACCCTGTGGCCAGTTATTGCAAATGTTTTTCTTTCTTAATTTGTTAAGTTATACCACTGCACACATCAAATATTCCTCCTATGCCTTTTAGTTATTAGTCTGAATTTCAAATCTTAGCTATTCTCATCAGACAATCTCAATACAGTTAAGGGTGTGGTGGCAATTGATACGGGATATAATTTGTATATGCCAATGAAATTGTGGATTATTACCAATACTACTCATTATTCATAATTATTACCATTAATAATCATTATTGTAAATACTCATGGATAATTATTACCATTGCAAAAGAGGGATTGAAGCTATACAGCAATATATACTCTGATTATATTATCAATAAAAAAACCTTTCTTTACTGCCTCTGGAATCTACAATAGACTGTAGTGAATAGACTATTGGAGAAAATTGCAGTTTAAAGCTTTTACAGACTCTAAAATATATCTGGAGTTTATATTTTTCTTGAAATACATCACAATATGTTGAACTAAGTACATGTAAAAGTATAGATACAATTCCAGTAGCTGTAACTTAATGATTAAAACTTCCACTGAGACTCTAAGGTAAGACTAATGTAATTAAAATTAATATTACATTAAGACTAAATGTATAATTTAACAGGGATTCTAATGCTACTTCCTGTTAAGAGACTTTACATAAATATATAAACTAATAATATATATTTTTTATGGCAAGCCAGAATCCTTCCTATAACTTTGGACAAATTGAAGTTGCCTCGTGATGAAGATTATCAACTGGACTTG
>JANHZU010004898.1:60314-79469 GCA_032468055.1 Acrochordus granulatus
GAAGGAAGGAAGGAAGGAAGGAAGGAAGGAAGGAAGGAAGGAAGAAAGGAAGGAAGGAAGGAAGGAAGGAAGGAAGAGCAATGTCATGTGACTGTACCAACTTACAACAGCAGTTGCAACAGTCCTTGTTGCCATTATTAAGTGAATCCTGACAATTGCAGCCTTCTGCTAGCTCCCCCATTGATTTTGCTTGCCCAAAGCCAGCAGTGAAAGGAGGCTGCAACATTGTAACTGCCTGAATCATGATCATTGTAACTGCCTGAATCATGACCATGTGACGGCAGTAATGGCCACAACTATGATGAGGCCCCATCATAAATCCCTTAATTTAATGCTATCATAACTTCAAATGGTCACTGAATAAGCAGTCACTTAACAAGTCTACCTGTATTTTCCATTTTATCCATGTATCCATTTTCCTTTTCGACTTCCAAAAATTTAAATTGTAAATTATTCTCTGGAGACTTGTTCTCTCATCAGAATATTTTCTCATATTAGCAGTATACTTGATTGTGCTACGGAAATGAATACCTATTTTAATAACATACACAGAAAGTATGTAGAATAACAACCATGAAGGAATGACCATGAATTTAAACCTCTCTCTTTCTCTTTCAAACTCTCTTCCACAAACACACACACACATAAACACACCCACAACTGATTCTTAAAACCTTAGCTGGGGTAATATATGATTATATTATGTATATTATATTTATGAAATATGCCTATGTAATATACCCAATAAATCTAATACAATGTCCTGTACATCAAAGATGAAACACTTTTCTGCTGCTAAATCCTGTGAATCATGCATACAGTATATGATATACAGTATATGTTCATAATTTGCCTTATCTTTATACAAGAAAAATCAGGTACGATGTTTAGTAAATTTTGCATGGTTTGACAGTAGACAAATGGAGTTTCTGACTATAATAACTTAAGCTGCAGATAAAACTTTATAATGTAATATAGCTTTGGATATTAACAAATTAGATATATGTAATTTTCTGCTATAAAATTAACTGAGGAAATGATTATACACTCAAACATTTTTCATATTCAGTAACAAGACTGGAGCCTGCAAATGAGAAGACATGTTTTGACAATATCTTTTGAATCTTCTGATCAATTAGATTTGGTATTTATTGTAAGCATTCCTGGTCATATAATGAATCTGAGTGTCCATTTGTACATTACACCAAGGCAAACTTGACTTTGTTTTGAGTATATCATGGGTATGTAACTGCAGACAATCATATTATCCTGCTTATTATGTGCCATTAAGTTGATGTTAACTCTTAGCAACCATATTGAGAGATTTTACTCTAGGATGATCTGCTAATTCTCCTTCAGAACCCACCACCACTGTAATTGAATCAATGCACCCTGAAAACAAGATGGAAAAACAGAAGCCTCGTTCACAGGAGAAGAAATATTTTGAGAAATTACAAGGGAGATTGATCCACCAATTTTTATGTACTATACAGTTTATCTATTTGATTTATATAGCTGCTCATCTCACTCTTACATGATTCAAGATGGTTTACAAATAAAAGATACAAAATACGTAACATAAAATCAAATAAAAATAAAAACACATAGCAGTCAGTCGTTCTATTTCTATTTGCAGGTCTTTATATTTTGTGATTTTCTCCAGTTCTTTCTCTTCTATTCTGCTGTCTCCAGCTACTGCTATGTCCACTATCCAAACTTTTTTCTTTCTTATCAACAACTGTTAGGTCTGGAGTGTTATGTGGCAGGTACCTGGATGAATTCTGAAGAATTCTGACTAAATGAATTTAGCTTCTTCATTTTCTATTACTTTCTCTATGTCATGATCCCACCAATTCTTGCTTACAGGCAAATGGCATTTCTTGCAGATCTTCCAGTGTACCATTGTTGCCACTTTATCATTTGTAGCTAGTCTGTACAATCTTCTTGCAGCAGCTAACTAGGTGATCTACTGTTTCTTCAGCTTTCTTGCAGAGGCAGCATTTGCTATCTGTTATTGTCTATTCAATTCTAGCCTTTTATGAAGACCTCCTTGGTCCCTTCCAGCCCTATGATTCTAGGAAACTGAAATAAGGATTTTTTCCTGATTAGGGAAACTGGTGATTCCTTACATTCCACAATCCATTGCAATGTTTTGGCTGTATATGCGGACAGTGTTGAGCATCAATTCTATTTCAGATGATGTTTTTCCATACAACTTTCCATGTAAAGCAGATGGGATAACCTGGCAAATGTTTCTGATGTTTGATAGCCATGGCCTGATTTGTTCAGTATGGTTGACAGTGTGATAACAAACAATAATGGTGATAGTGAGTCTCCTTGAAATATTCTTCTCCCAGCTTATCACTATTGACCAGCAACTGTGTCTTCCATTGTGCCATCGATCTTTGCACAAACCTTCTGACTCCTGTTATTTTAGGCACTTGATAATCCAATCATATGGCAAGGAGTCAAATGCCTTCTTGTAATCAATCCATGTTATATTCAAATTGGTCTTCCTTCTCTTGCAGTTTGACAGAATCATCTTGTTGACTAGTAGCTCATTTTTTGTTCCTCTACTGTTTGGGTGGTTTCTTTTCTGCTTATGTAGAAAGAGCTTGTTTTTAACTAGATGCTCTTGGACTGCATCCACTACGATACCAGTTAGCAATTTAAAAGTTGATGGTAAGCAGGTAATTGGCTTGTAGTTGTCTAGTGTTGGCCCTTCTGCTGGATCTTTCATTATCAGGATGTTTTGCCAGATGTTAGCTATTCTTCAATTTTACTTCCTTGCAGTACCTTGTTAAACTGCTTGGCACAAGTGAGTAGACCAGTCAGATGTTTCAACCAAAAATCGCGTACTTCATCTTTACCTAGTGCTGACCAATTTTTGATCTTCTTTGCCCTTTTCTTCACCTTTTCTGCTATTAGGTCTTTCATTTCAGCTTCTTTTTTATTCATATCCACCTCCTTTAGCCAAGCTTCATTCATGTTATATGTCTTTGGGTTGTCCCATAGCTGTGTCAAGAACTGCACTCTTTCTTCTTTGTCAAGTGTTGACTAGTTCACTGCATTTTTTCCATTGATGGATTGGCAGAAATATTTCTGATTTGACTGAAATTGGAGATTCTGTCTATATTATGCAATTCAAGATTCATATCTGATCTTCTTGGCTATAACTGTTATCTGCTGCTCTATTATTTCCAGTGGTTCCTTAATTTTCCTTGTTTCTAGGTGATATTTCTTGATCAGATATTCTTTGGTCTTCTTGTTCTTCAGCTTCTTTTCTTTCATCTATTCTAACTTGCTTTTATCTGATCTTAGTTTTCTGATTTTTTCCAGTCTGATCTTCCATTTTTGTAGTGCACTGCTTGGTTTTTTTTTCTTTGTTGATTTTGAACTGAACTGAATCCCAGGTATTTAGTTATAACTGCAGCACTGCTGTATATTAGTTAATTTGTTTCTTGCAGTGAGCTGGTGCTTATATTCAATATTACAGTATTGGCATTTTGAATAACTATGCTAGTTGTTTCTTTGAAACAAGCTTCAATGCAGGCAATCTTATTCTGTTGTTTTTGCATTGTTCTAAATGTTCAGTTATTCTTCATTTCAATTCTTCTTCTTTTTTAGTTACAGGGTTTTGTTCTTCCTGAGAAGGCAGAGGAAAAGGTACCTGATTTGGAATGAAAATGATTCAGTATTTATGTTGGTTTCCTCTACTGCTGCCTTCTCCTGGCTTGTCTCTATAGTCTAAGCTACTTCTGGCAAGGGTTTGATTTATTTGCCCTGGATAAAGCTTTGTAGTTCTTTCAATTCTGCTTCCGTAAATGCTTTATTTCTTATTATAAATCAATGTTGATCTGCTAACTTCTGTTGTGTTATTTCTTTTTCTGGATGTTGTTCTTTCCAGAACCAATACATTTTTTCAGGTATCCTCTTCTTTTTGGACCTGATTTGCAATAACAGATAATTATTTCTTTATTTTCAATTTTCATATATTGAAACTATAAGGGGACATGACACCTTTTCTTCCAGTAATTCTGCAGCTGCTGGCCCTGGTTGCTCAGCCAACAATCCTGAGTCCTTTAGCCTACTTTTCACCAGATGTCCAGGAACTCCAATACCTAGTGTGGTCCTTGTTGACCCAGTTGACAACCAAGCCAGTATAGATTTCTTTAAATTACATCTCACCATATTTTTTATGGGAGAGACATTCTTTGTCTTACTCCTCTGATGAGACCTGTCCAGTGCGGTTGAACCTCTGGCATAGCTCTCATCTTCCTCAAAGGACACAAGCCCCACAACAATGTCAAGATAGTGACATACTGGGGGCTCAGATATTGTTATTATTATATTGAATATTATTAAATATTATTTTGGTTCACTCATTTCAGACCAGCAAAGAGACTAAAATTTCAGTTTACATTTCCCAGCATTGATTTCTCTACCTTTCTGCAAACACATGTAGGAAGTGGTGTAGAGATTGCACTTTGTTCTCCCTCTTTGAAAGAGAGGAAAATTCAAATTTGAGAGATAAAAATTACAACATAGAGAACAATTGTTTACAGTAGGTTATCAGTTAACAAATGCTAAGAATATCAGTGTATTTATCTGTCTATATTTATTAATAACTGATTTTAAGCCATCTTGATCATAGGTAGCACAGCAAATACCTGAATTACGATGCAGAGAAATGAAATATAACAGCTCCTGGGTATCAGAAGCTGGAGTTAATGAACTATCAGTGATTTTCCTAAAGGATTCACTAAGCTCTCTCAGTCTGCTCTTCAGAACCATTGATTTCCTAATATCCCTCTCATGATATTAGTAAATAGTTTATTGTAAGTCCATACCTAAGTATAAGTTCTTACAAAAGGAGAAGAAAATTCATTTTAAGTAAATTATGATCCATTATTACAATGACAATTATTATGATCCATTATTACAATGAATTTTTTAAAAAAAAGTCTGAGTAGAAACCCCTCTCCCTAATGCAGATACAATAAGTGAATGGGGATAAAAGAGGATTTTTAAAATTTGAAGATTAGGCGTCATATCACATATCAGAAATCAAACATCCAATATTCTAAAGCAAATGAATAGTAAAGTTTTCTATTGGATACAATGACCTATGAATCTCTTTATTAGCACGTGAAATTAGCTTCAGGTAGTACAATGTCATGCCACTGAAAAAAGTGAAACTCAGCTTCTGAATCCCATATCAACATACCAGTATATTTTTCTTGGCAGTATTATGGAAGCAGTTTGTCAGTGTCTTCTTGTGCAATGTTTTTTTTCAATTTCCCAGTTTAACATACTGCCCTGGAATTTCTGGGCAATTTTCTACCCAAATACTAACTAGTATCCACCTAGGACTGTTATGCTTCCAAATCAGACTAGAAGTGCTATCCATATCTTAAAGCAATAAGGAATCTGGTGATCAAGTTGCCTTCTTGCTGTGTGTAGACCCTTAAAAACTTTACTTTCCATTCAAGCAGAAACTTACTTGCATGATAGCAGCAACAATTTTTGACAAATGCCAAAAGCCAAGTAAAATAATGTATTACTCAAAACAAAAATGATGCCTTTGTGTTGATTCATCCTGAATTTCTGTAAGCAAAATTCTCACTGGGTACAGAACAGCAGCCACTTCTAATAAGTCAAAGACAAACAACACAAAACAGATTATTTGTATTTATAATAAATAATGTATGTCTACATAGATCAAGACATCTCTGAGAGAAACAGATGCTGAAACATCTGCAGAACAGTGGGTGGGTGAATATAGCCTTATGGGGTATGCCCAAAACAATTTAGCAAGAGGAACAGAACTGTGTGTGAGCTCCCAAACATGACCAGAGAAAATAATTCCAGGAAATAAGAAGCTTAAGAAGGTTTAAGTAGCAAAGTCCTGTCTGTACAAACAGGCACCTATACAAATGTTTAACACAGTGTAAAACTCAGTTTGGTAATCTGGAGAATTCAAAATGCAGTGGAGGAAAAAAATCATCACAGCTTGCTGTTTCCAAGGAGACAAGGGGAAGAAAAGCTTCCAAATTTTCTGACTTCTTTCTTGTCTTTTACAACTTGCAAGCATGAAGCAAAACACTTCAGTTTGGTTAGAGCAGATTGGAAGACACTATTTCCTAAAACAGGAAGCATTTTGAAAGAATATTGAATTCCCTCTCAAAGTATTGAGGGAACACATTTTAAATCGCATAAACTGAAGGAGCAATTACAGATGTGTGCAGGAAGACTAAAAATATCATGCGAGAGGCCAGCCAGAAAGTACATGAATCTTAAATTCAATGTCCTTCCTTCATAGATATTGACATTTATTTTTCCAAAGAAGAAGTAAATGGAGGTAAAAGTCTCATTGATGGCAAATTAGAGGTAATTTAGGCTGATGGGATTTGAGTGAGTACCATAGTTTGTGTTGCAGAGATATTTTTTTCTATCTGCCTACAGCCTTCCTGGCTACTAATTTCTTAAATAAGCCTCCAGGGAAAAGATCAGAGGAAACATCTGACATGAACATTTCAAATCAGAAAGTGCAAGCAGTCAGGGATGCTGTGGGAAGATTGCTGCACAAGAAAAATCAGAAAATGCAGCAAATCTGCAAGAGAACAGTGACTGCAGAAGTACCATCTAAACAAGGAGGTTTCTGTAGGGAAGTGATAAAGAAAAGGCAAAATGGCAGCCACAACCATGTTACTATTACTATGAGCCACCCAGAGTCACCTTGGATAGCGAGATAAGCAGCATATAAATTTAATTAATTTAATAAAATAATTAATAATTTAATGAATAAATAATTTAATTTGAAAGAGGAGAGTTAATGGCTTGGAACTCAACACTAAAAAAATGACATCTGGTCCCATCACTTCCAGGCAAATAAAGGGGAAGAAATGGAAGAAGTGACAGATCACTACAGATGGTGACTGCAGCCATGAAATCAAATGACACTTTTTCCTTGGGAGAAAAGCTATGGCCAACCTAGACAGCGTATTAAGAAGCAGAGACATCACCTTGCCGACAAAGGTCCGCATAGTCAAGGCCATGGTTTTCCCAGTAGTATTGTATGGCTTTGAGAGCTGGAGCATAAGGAAGGGAGAGCATCGAAGAATTGATGCCTTTGAATTGTGGTGCTGGAGAAGACTCTTGAGGGTCCCTTGGACAGCAAGGAGATCAAACCAGTCAATCCTTCAGGAAATCAACCCTGATTGCTCATTGGAGGGACAGATATTGAAGCTAAAGCTTAAGTACTTTGGCCACATAATGCGCAGAAAGGACTCATTGGAAAATACTGTGATGATGGGAAGGATTGAAGGGAAGAGGAGAAGGGGGCGGCAGAGGATGATATGGATAGATAGCATGGCCAGTGTGATGGGTGTTGGGTTGGGAAGACTCTGGAAGGAAGTGCAGGACAGGGAGGCCTGGCGTAATGCAGTCAATGGGGTCACAAAGAGTTGGACATGATTGCACGACTGAACAACAACAACAACATGTCATTATACGACTCGTATGTATCAAGATGTTACAGCAGCTGTTAAATGGGAGTCCTATAATTCCCAAGCTGGTTCCAGTCCCAATAAAACCATTTGCTCTTGGATTTAGCTATCACATTGAAGACACATCTCCAAAGGATTTTCAATTTCTCTGAGGCTCCTCAAAGAAACTGTGGAGTTGGTGGCAAAGGATTTTATGTATAACTATGAAGCAAATAATGTGAAATACATTAAAATGTAACATCTGATGGAAAAACTCTGAAGTAGATGGCTTGTCTTTGACTTTTTAGGAGCCAGTATAAAGACATCATACAGCAGTGTGGCTTACATCTTAGCAACTAGCTGTGAATGGACTTTCCTCAAGAAGGAAGATGCTTGTAATCTATAAATTTGTCAGATATGTCTAAAAATATCCATGGGTATTAGGTTCCTGGGAAAGGAAAATTCTCTACTATTTTCACTATGCTAATCATTCTGAAAACTGCCCTATGTGCCAGAAAGATCACAACATGCCTTAATTTAATAGGCCTTTTAGAAATAATTTTAGAAATAAAAAACTGCAGATATTACAAATTATTGATTAGATTTTTAAAAAATGTGCTTTGCACACTACAGCCAGTGGCTGTAGTTTTTGTGGTCACTGTTTTAGAGTCAAAGGGAAAGAGGTGATTTGGAATGCTCATAGACATCCATATTGCATCTGTTTCGAAAACAAACACATTTGTGCCTGGGATTGTGCAAGTTCAAGAAAAGAACACAGTTTATTTAAACTTTTTTCCTTCCAATCCAGAACCCTAAACTCTTGTGCCAATGAGGTGGGGGAACTTGTAGAATACACTTTCAAAAATAATACATAAAAAGATATTTTTCAGTAAGAACGCCATTAAAAGATTTTAGGGAGGTGGATCTCTTAATATGTGCATCAAGCTACATATGAAAGTTCTTAAGCAAAGTGGAACAACCTTTAGACAGATGAGGAATGGCATTTAGTCTTTGAGCAGTAAGGTAGAAACCACATTCCAGAAAGTCAATGGAGTAGGAGTGGAATAGGGTCAGAAGTGAAAGTTTATGACATTAAATTAAGCTTATTAAACCTGGTTAATATGATTTTCCTAAATATATATGACATGATTATTTCCTAATTCTCCCATTTGGAACAGCTCCGGGGCCCTCTGATCTCTGAACATGATCCCCACAGTAATGGAGCTGTAACAAGCTATAGTCTTCAGGCCAGAAGTCAGGCCCAAATCACCTTCTTTTCCCCTTATGGAAACAGTGAGGCCCACTGCTGGACCATCTCTGAATAAATAACCCAACAGACCATCAACCAATGAATTTTTCAGGTTCAGTATGTGCAGAAATAACATGAACACAAATGAAGCTCAGGATCGAACCATGTTTTCAGTCTTGCTCTTGATTTTCAGGACTCTGAAGAATTAGGTAGCTGTATTTGAAAATTGCATTTTGGATACACATACACATCTTCCGTGAATACAATGAATTTCTGCAGGCACTACAATTTTACATGGCACTGAACATGTGTTTGGATAGCTTTATCTCACTTTTGTAGATAATTTTCTTCTGTCCTGTACTAACATAAATTTGTAATGTCCACTTGAAGAACAGATTATTTGTAAACCAAATTTAAGCTTTTATGTTTTCTTTTTTCCTAATATAGATGTTTCTGTTCACTTTTTTAATATATGAACTTTTATGCATGTATGTGAGTGGTCAGACATTTGGCAATCTGCCTTCTGATTCACATATAGTTTTGACAGATAAAAATTAGGTACATTCATATTAATTGCAAGCCAGAATAACTTTTTTCCTCACCCCTAGATATGGCTTGAATCAAGTGCAGAGACTAGATGTTGACTGAACTACAGAAGTATTAGCTTTGATTTGTGAAATATGTATATGCACACATACACATGCAATCTATACAATTCATATAACAAACTTGCAAATTGTTATATTCTCTACTAAGCCACTGTTGGATTTCTTGAGGGAGACGGATCTCTTACAAGAAAGATTTATTCAATGAATATTTAAAAGAACCTCTCAAAAGACATTTGAAGGTAGGTACAAAATCTCCAAATAAGAGGGAAGAAAATTTTGCAGTTTGTAATGAAACCATTATACACTTCTTTGGAGATAGAAGAAGCAATGTTACTGCTGATATAGTAATACACAAAAGGAACTGTCTCCATATGACACTGAGTCTCTGTTTAGTCCTATATAATGATGAACACTGCTGTTGCTTTAATGAAACTTCTTTGTAAACACACAATGCTCGTGATAATTGACAATTCTAAACTAAGTACTGTATAAGCCTTAATGTTAGGGAAATGAGCCAAAAGGCCTGTGAATGTGAAGATTTAGAAGAGCAATGGCAGGCTGCAGGGCTGAAGAGAATACTAGCAGCGTTGACACAAATATGGGAACATGAGAGAAAGGCCATAACTGGAAAGACTTATCACTGAGAGCTGGGAGCAGCCAGCAACATTCAAATACCATAGCACATCCAGCTATAGCCTTGAACTATATGATGCGGTCACAGGAGGTATTCAAACTACATTCATACTCCTGTAAAAAATCAATATTAAAATGGGAACAGTACAAAAATTAGCTGTAACCTATTAATTTATATTTCATCTCTTACACTTTCCACATCCATTGCTCCTTTCCATATGCTGCTAGGATCTCTTTACATATTAGGAACAGCACAGTATCATGCAATGTGTGTTGAATAGGTTCAGTGTTTATCATGGTGCTCATTTATGCAACATTTGTGAAATCAAAGTCAAGAAAAGAGTAGCTCTATAGCAGAAAAAAGCTAGCAGTTACAGAAGCAGAAGGAAAATGTTAACAAATACAGAGCCTTGGAGTGCCCCTGGGAGAGTTCCTGGAGGAAGCGGGGGGCAACATATGGTTGAGAACTGAAAAACCATGCGATCAAGACTTTGAACCAGCAGAAACCTCAAGAGATGAAGAAGATGCCAACTACTTTGATGCAACATCGGCACCAGAAATTTGGGAAAACTGTATAAAGCTATTTCCCAACCACCCACTGGGGAAAATTAATTCAAACATAATTCAAACTGAATGGAAATTAATTCTAAATGTCCATCTCTTTTTTGTTTTAAAAAAGCCCATCATTACTGGCAAGAATTTTTTTCAGTCAATGTGAACACAGAAACATTAGGATCCTATTTTTTTCCTTCAAATTTTAACTTATCCTATACATTTGTGGACTACACTTCCTTTAAAATAATAAATAATTACTTCTCTGCAAACCCTAGGGGATCATTATTATCTGGTCCAATGCAATAGGGTGGATATTCTGTGTTTTTTAAAGGTAGATCCAAAAGATACCATTGGTATTGAGATTAAAAACATGGAGATTTCTCTATCATCGTAACAGTAATCTTTTATCTTTCTCAACAGTATGCATTTCTATTTTTCCCTCTTTGTAAAGAAGGGAACACAAGCTGCATCAAAGAGGAGGAAGGGGAAAGAAGGCAGGGGGTGGCAGAACAGACCCTTAAAGGGTCTGAACAAATGTGAATCCAACAGCAATTTTTTTTCCCCAACTATCAATATGGAAATGGAAGATAAGGACTTCCAACCTGGGGAGCTGCATTCTGTTCTAAGTATGTGACTCAGAGGAATGCACACCGGTCAAACTCACACCAAAGCTATTGAAGCTGAAGATTCACAACAAGAGAACAGAGATTATGTGCTTTTCAATGATATTGTAAGAGAAGGAAACACCCACTGATTAATTTTTATCGGACACCTTTCTGGGCAGTCTTTTGCCTCTGTTAATTGAGAGAAAATGCAACATAAGGCAAATGCCAATAAGCTGAAGTCATCCACATTTTCATATAATTCAACATACTCTCCACAGCTGTACCATGAAATGATATTTTGCTTGATTTTACAAAAAAGGCTGGCTTAATCCATTAAAAAAACAGAATACAAGGGGCACCAAGAAGACTTCAAACGAAAACCAGGAGAATCCCCTGCCTGCAAAAGAGAAAGGAGGGAGGAATAATATAAGTGGGGTGGGAAGGCGCCTCACAAATGAAAACAAAACTGCAACCTACAGAAGAGTATAAGAGGAAAGCGAGGGGCTGAGGCAAAGGGTCAAGAGCATATGGTCATGGCTGGGGATGCACTGAAAGTCTTTCCTCAGAGGGAAGAACACATGTTTCAGCTACCAGAAAGGGATGGAATTGCTCTCAGCTGGGGGAGCACCATGTGACATTCTCAGCAATGCAGAATGCCCTTTGGATGATGTTTGATGGATGACATCAGCAATATACCCGTCTCACCCTTCTTTAACCCGGAGGCTCATGTATACATTTCTAGCCTGCATTCCATCTTTCAATAAATGTGGGAGAGGCATGGGTAAAGAGAGTGGCAGAAGGGAACCAATGAAGCAGGAGGCTCAACACAGCCACCAGCGTCAACTGGCTGGATCAATTGTTCTGAATCCCATCTGCAGAATAAGCAATGCCCCCATCCCGCCCCATCTGTTATCATATAACATTTCTTAATAACAGCACACAGCATTTCATAATAAGCTTCCCCCCCTTTTGCATTTTAAATCCTAGGCATTTCAAACAGAAGCACATTCCAGAGACCAATCAAAATAGCTGCTTAGAAATACAGACTTATCACGCTTAGGCTCCATTAGCAAAAGTGGGGATTCATATGAGGGCAAATTTATCCTCTCTTCAAAAAACTTAGTCTCTGAAAAGCCAGAGGAAAGCCATCTGGAAGCCCACTGTAGGGCATAGTGGGAGATGAGGAGGTCAATAATCATGCAGTGCTTTCTAGACAACATTAAAACCATATTAATGGATTGTATTCTACTTCTATAAATAAATCTTTTTTAATAAAAGGAAGCAAAGATGATCTCAGATTTAGTATGCTATATCTTTCAATCTGTATTAACATGGGGAGAGACAGTTTCATTATGAAAATAGTACAGATTAATAACCTTCACCCAGTTTTCATAAGTGCTCATAATCCACAAAAAGATATTTCAATTCTGTGCTTGTTAATGCAGTGGAGGGGGGGAATCTTCAATAAACAGGAACTATTGAGCAACTTATAGAATTTATGTACCACTTCAAAGCACTGATACTGTAATTTTTTTAAAGAAGTATCTGGTTAGCTTCTAACATCCTTCAAGCAATAAACATAGTCTTCTTGTTCACATGCTGTGCTTGTTTACCTCTTATGCTCCACACACTTTGCCTTGAACTTTCTGTCCTACTTCTCTTCTACAAGTTGCAAGACAACAAGGAAGTGAGGTTACACTAACGTATACTTTTACATTCTAATGCTCTGATTCTGACAGCCAGAATTAGACCGTCTCCCAGACTTTGGGCTAGGGTGGTTGAAGCCCTTTGCTGGAGGTATAGGTTTGCTGTTGGTGATTGATATGCTTTATCGTCATCTTTTTTTGTTTTGATTGTATACTTAGTATTTTGTTGCTGTGAGTTGCCCAAAGTTGTCTGAAGTTGGGCAGTGTCTAAGTCAAATAAAATAAATAACAAACTCTTTTATTGTAATTGATCTTAATCTGCAGATTCAATCACATATGAATTTAGTGACTTAATCTATCATAGCCATCAAAGGAAATTTTTAATTCTGACAACCAAATCCATATAAAACTTAATTTCAGGTGCAGAGGTTATGTTTACTGTATTGTTTATTTCCAATTAAATTTGAACTATCTTATGCTATCAGTATAATGGTTTTCTACTGATTTGCTTGTACCAACAGAAGAGAATATATGTACTTCAGGACTGGTGCTCTCTGAATTTGGTTGTTTGCTTGCAGATGTTTTGTTACCTGATATTTCCTTACCCAACTAGGGAACATCTTCAGTGCTAGAAGTTATTGAGATTTGCTCTCTGTTTTTATACAGTAGCTTGCCCAATACCTTTTAGCATGGAAGATGTTACCTAGTTGGATGATAAAATGTCTGCAAGCAAACAACCAAGATAGGGAAGCACCAAGGATTCCACATGATTTGTTTGTAAATACTAAAGATTTAATGAATTCATTTTAAACAGACCCAACTTCTTGCAAAAATCATTTCTCTGTTAATTTACTCATTACAAATGAGTTGACGCTCATATTCCATTACTTATTTCATCTTGTATTAGAACAGATGTGTTGCATAAGAAAGCTCCCCAAGTCAGTATCAGTGCCTTTTGCATTGTTTACTGTGTGTGGCTCCTGGTGTCAGCCTGGACAAGTGTCTGCAATTTTCTTAGCAAAATTTCAGAAGTTGTTTGGCCTTACCTGCTTCCCAGGGCTGAGAGAAAATAATTGGTCCAAGGTCACCTAGCTGGCTTTGTGCCTAAGGAGCAACTAGAATTCAATATCTTCTAGGTTCTAGTCTGGTTCCATAACCACAACATCAAGCTGCCCCTCCTCTATTGTACTATTTCAAATTAAAAGCTATTCTTGTTTCAGAAGAGTACTGGAATTACTTTCATCATAATTCTGTAACTCCTTACCTAAGAATAAGTCTATTGAATTTTTAGAAGACCAGGACAGCATAGTATTTTAGACTTTTACGGAAGTTTTGAATTGTTGTGTTGTACACATGTTTGTGAGATGGGACGCAATACAAATATGCTAAATAAATAAATAAGTGAGGTACTCCCCCATAATAATGCCATGCCATCACATCTTTCACCTATCTCATCTTCTGTTTATTAGCCGCCAAAGTGTCCTTCCTATGCTGGAAGTTTTTCATGTCCTTGAAAGCCAAGACACCAGATAATATGTCAGCATTCTTCTGATCTCCAATTACAGTCCCTATAAGCAATGCAGTTAAGAAAGTTTGCCTAGAATTTTCTCTGCATCTGAAATCATAAATTTCTAAAATAGATACTGCTAGATACTTTAGAATTTCTAAAATAGATACTGCTAGATACTATACTGCTAGATACCCACCAATATACAGTTGGTTTCTGTATATTACTGCTCATCATAACCATTTAACCACAGAGAGTTAGACAGGCAATCTCATAATAGACCAGCTAGGTCAATCCAAGGCATCTCTTAGTTCAGCATATTGTTTCTATGCATCTCTCCTACTCTTATTTCCCTACAACTGATGTTACTGGGGGGGAGGCATGTTACCTCTAACCTAGAAATAACTCTGAGACTTCAAGACTGATAGGCTGCTTCCATGAATTTATCCAATCCCCCCTTTCAAGCCATTGAAAAAAAATAATTGGCCGTCACCAATATTTGTGGTAATAATGTATAACTATTGGTATTATTATATATAATAATACCAATAACGTATTTGTGGTAATGAATTCTTCATCTTTGTCACTTCAAATCACAGAGAACACAGAAGCAGGGTGGGTCCCTCATGAAAGCATTCTCAAAAACAAAGCTCTGATAATAACTTTGCTTTAGGCTTTAAAGATAGAGTTATATGCTTCTCTAGAGAGGTATTTCAAACTTTTTAATTTTTTTTAATTATCTGAAGAACACAAACACTGGAGGAAATCCTTTTGGAATATAATGTGCATACAATGACTGAATGTTAGTATGAATACTTATACAAGCAAGCTTCAGTACCTCTAATGTTTGTTATTTGTTCATTTATCTAATTTAGACACAATTTCTGGCGAAAGACAAAATATATGTGCATTAATTTAGAAAGTTTTCTAATCAATAAAATGCATTTTATTGTCACCACTTCTACAAATCTTAGAATAGAAAACATACCATCCCTTATAATGTGCTTCTGTATTGGCTGGAGCAAAAACCCTAAAACCTGAAGCTTAGGAAGCATGCCCATGGTTTAAATTTTGTAAAAGTTACTGCTGAGACAGAGAACAAATTATATTTGATTTCCAATAGGTAGACTTTGCTGCCAGCTGGGGTAGATGCCCATCATTTCCTTGTTGCAATTAAAGCAAATAACTTTTGCTTAATTAAAATTGTGAAACCATTGGGAGTTGTAAAGTAGCAGTTCAAAAGTGTAATGTTCATGCCTGCGCTAGTAGTAGATAAACTAATTTCAGAAATACTAGGATGATAGACAAATCAATGATGCATTCCACAACCATCTTGAAACCATCCACAAGCACCCTTACTACTATTTTGTAGATGCAAAATAAAGTCTGTGCTATTCTCTCAAACTTGTGGTACTTTTAAGATTTAAAACCCTCTTAAGTCAAGCTCAGCTTCTCTTAGCTTTATGGATATACCATATAGTAGAGGAATGGCTTGGAGTTAACTTCCTTTGGGATGTTTTCAGACTCCCAGTCAAGCCTATCCATTTTTCAATGGTTTTGCTTGCACTTTTTATCAAAACCTCAAGTTAGCAGTAACTACTTGTTTTTTATCCCATTGTTATTTTCACAGTACAATATTACAGTATTTGTTTCTTAGTAGATATTGTAACCAATTTCAAATGTCACAAGAATCATTCCAATGCATATCACAATTATCAAATGCAGCATCTACCTCTCTGCCACAATAAAGGCACCTCACTGATGCTAGTAGTGCCATTTCAGAATCAGTTTAGTAACTCTACAGTATCTTAATATCCTATGGCATCTTCCCGATTAAGCAGCTGAGCCATCTGATTTTCAGCTTAGCTTCAGTGTAGGCAAAACCATGGGATAATTTGTTTCTTTCATAAGAAACAATGGCTCTGTGAAGCATTGGGGATGGGGGCATTCATCATCTGAGGAAACTTTGTCTCACCCTATCCTCCACTTCATTGGCTGCAGCCATCCTAACAAGTCTTGCAGGAGGAAAGACGATTTGTTCTCCTTTCAGTTCCCCTACCCACAAATGCTGGTATCTCTCTCTCTCACACACATACACAAACACAAGGATCTTGATAGACTTGAAGACTGGGCCCTATACAACAAGATGCAGTTCAGTGGAGAGAAAAGTAAGGTCTTGCACATAGGTAGGAAAAACCAAATGCACAGGTATAGGATAGGCAATACTTGGCTCAACAGCAGTGCCTATAAGAGGGATCTAGGCATTCTGGTTGACCTCTGTTTTAAGTATGAGTCAGTAGTGTACTGATCTGCCAAGAAAGCCAATGCAATCCTGGGTTGCATCAACAGATGGATAGCATCAAGATCATAGGAAATAATATTACTGTTCTATACTGCATTCGTAAGGCCACACCTGGAATATTTTGTCCAGTTCTGGTCACCATGAAGCAAAAAAGATGCTGAGGTCCTAGAAAGAGTGCAGAGAAGAGCAACAAAGATGATAATGGGTCTGGAGGCAAAAATCCTATGAGAAAAGATTAAGGGAACTAAGTATTCTAGCAACTAGGTTTTCCCTAGAAGAGAAGACTGAGGGGAGACATGATAGCAATGTTCCAGTACCTGAAAGGCTGTCACAGGGAAGAGGGCATTTTTCATAGCACTTGAAGATAGGACAAGAAGCAATGATTGGAAGCTAGTCAGAGAGAGATCCAATCAGGAAATAAAGAGGAATTTCCTGACAGTCAGAACTATTAAACAGTGGAACAGTTTACCTCCCAGAGTTGTGGATGCTTCATTACTGGAGGTTCAAGAAAAATTTGGGCAACCATTTGTCCAGGAGAGTATAGGGGACTCCTATCTAGAACAGGGAACTGGACTTAGAAGACCTCCGAGGTCCTTTCCAGCCCTATGATTCTCTCTCTCTCTCATTCACTCACTTATTCACTCACTCACTCACTCTCACAATCACTCTCTCTCTCTGTCTCTCACTCTCTGGCAAAGAGCAGTTAGGACATGCTACAAATAACTTATTTCACTTCTTTTTGGCATGGAGTAGGAGAGTGAATGGTTTTGTTGCTATTGCTGCAATTTTTGAGGCAAGACAGTGATTTTTGCTCTTTGTTCTCAGTAATGTGTGGCATAGGCAGTGAAATTAGATCATTTACAAGAAGGGCTTGAGAAATAAAAATTGTGATGAAGGAGTAGGAATATCAGTTCAATAACACTGTTCTGGTATATTCAAGTGTGGGTTTTCTGAAACAAAAGTTTAAGCTTCACATATTTTTGCAATTAAACATGTTCCCATCAAGTTTCCCTTCCTTTCTTCTTTCCTTATCCATCTCACAAACCCATACAAACACTCCTGTCCTGGAGCCTTTATTTTAGTTGCCACTAAAATTTAATGGTTGCTTTTATATCATGAGCCTGCCTCACACTGAAAACTTTTTTGATCTTCCTTTACTGCCCATGTATAGTGAGTTGAAAATAGCATAAATCATTTGCCAACAAACATCCCCCTCTTCTTCATTCTCTCCACTCCACAAAGTTTATGTTGTTGTACACCTTTTAATGGTTACTTCTGCATTTTTTCAACCAAGCAAATGTGGGACATGAAAAAACTAGTTTCTTCTCGATGTATTTTGAGATCAGATAATTGAGATGGGAAAAAGAAGATTCCTTTATCATGTTCAAGCTCAGTTTAGATAGGCCAAAGAGTTGGACTTCATCTCATATTATGAAAAACCATTATATCCACATTCTGTACTGCAGATGCCTCTCTCACACCTCATTTCCAGCCCAGTTGACTAAGGTTTACCCAGGGATATCTGCTGCCTAAAGCAAATGAAATCATTATGCCCTTGCCTCAGTGCCACCTCAAGAAACTCACTGACCTGGCAGATGAATTTTACTTCAAGGAAGACAATGCCCTCTACCCAACTTTAGAAAAGCAGACAAAATTAGGGGAACACACAAGTCTTACCTCCACCACTTTGCTGCTATTCATTACTGTTCTTACCTAGCAACTATTTGATACCTCTTAAATTCTTCAATGTTGCAGCAGCAACATATGCACTCAAAATGGGCAGAGCAACCTGAACTACCATGTGAGGAGGACAAAACCCAACAAGCCCCATTACTTCTAAAGACTGGAGGAGAAAGGTGTTCAGCACAATCTTTTCTCCAGCATCCTTGCCTGTGACATTTGTACCATCCAGCTTAATATTCCACCTGATCTTGAATGGAACTTACCACTGTAGTTCGTGTGTTACTCAAAAAGTACAACAGTACCACTTTATGGGTACAGCTTCAAAAATCCATGAAACTATTTGAAGCAGGCCAGTTACATCTGAGGTGCTGAAACATTCAAATAACTTCTGCTTATTCAATGAATCTTCTGCTTATTGTCCACCCACTTGTAATCCGCATGTGTGTGCAGCAAGTGTGCCTTGAGATTTCCCCAGTATTTCAGAGATTTGGCTGATTACATGGTAAATGGAGGGAAAGAATCAATGGAAATGGCAGAAGTTAATCCATGAGGACATATTTGAAAACAACCATTCTATAGTTTTTCATTGAGATTTCCCAAAATATTAGAGTAACCAGAATGGCACCATTATACGAGCTGGCATTTATTTAAAAATTATTTTAAAATATTGCAGAGTGCAGGTTACAATTAAGTAGAAAACCAGCCTTACAAAGTAGGACTTGCAAGTTATTCAAATATTAAAAATAGAAACAAAATATTAACTTTATGGCATAAATTAATCTGTTAAGTAATATGGCATATTCTCCACTGGAGAAGGAAATGGCAACCCACTCCAATATCCCTGCCAAGAAAACCCCATGGACAGCAACAAAAGGCTAAA
>JANHZU010004898.1:79677-93649 GCA_032468055.1 Acrochordus granulatus
GACCATAAGGAAGGCTGAGCATCGAAGAATTGATGCCTTCAAATTGTGGTGCTGGAGAAGACTACTGAGGGTCCCTTTGATGGCAAGGAGATGAAACCAGTCAGGAAATCAACCGATTGCTCTTTGGAGGGACAGATATTGAAACTGAAGTTCAAGTACTTTGGCCACATAATGCACAGAGAGGACTCATTAGAAAAGACTGTGATGCTGGGCAGGATTGAAGGGAAGAGGAGATGGATAGATAGCATAATCAGTGTGATGGGCATGGGCTTGGGAAGACTCCAGGAGGCAGTGCAGGACAGGGAGACCTGGCATGCTGCAGTCCTTGGGTTCGCAAAGAGTCGGACATGACTGTGCAACTGAACAACAACAATATGGCATCAGTTGGCAGTCAGGAACAAATACCATTCAGCATTCAAAGCATGAGAATGAGATATAGCACATGTAGAGTGTTAAAACATCTTAAATCCTTCTGGGTAAATCTTTCACATTCTTAATCTGAGTCACCATTTCTCCCACATGAATCAAATTAATGAAGATTAATTGGAAATACATGATCATTTCAATAGAGAGATTTGTGTATGCTAATTCTGGTAATCCACTCTCTTCTACCACTTGATACCTGTATTGGGACTCCTCAAAGCCAAGCCAGTGACACCAGGGTAAAATTTAGACCTTTGTAGCTTAGAACCATGTTATGACTCAAAATTTAGAATAAAAATAGAACTGTGTCTGTAATGGATGACAGCGATATTGCCATTGACAACTTCAAATTATTTTCTTGAAAAAAGGAAGAAAAGCAATCAAGAGCCCTATGGATTGGAGCCTGTTTTTTTTTAAAAAAAGGCATATTTAATTATTTCTTTAATAAGTAAAAAGTTTCCTTTCAATCAATTTCAATTCCTAGACATACCCATTGCAGCAAACTAGAAGTAGATTGCCACTGCCACCTTTCAGTGTAGGATTTCCCCCCTCTCCTTCTTTCAATTTAGCCTACAGCCCAGATTTCCCAATGGACTGTCACCCAAATAATTATCAGGTCTGATCCCATTTAGTTCTTTTTCACCCTCCAAAGATCAAATCTGGTAAGCTAAACGCTGCTTTGACTAAACGATTCTTGGAAGGCTTAAAAACAGTGTAACATTTGAACATTAAAAGGAGAAATTCTCAAAATTTTGCATAAAGAAAGGGAAACAAAAGGTGCATAAAAGTAATCTGAACAACTCTGGGTCTAAAAACAATATAAAAACAACTACTGCACAATTATTTTAATTAAGCATTATGAGTATATCATCAGTTCTTAAATTTTAATTTAAGAGTACTAGTAGTTATTATTATTACTCATTGCTGTTAGTACAATTCTTGCTTGCAGGATTAACCAGAAAAAGGGGGAAAGATGGAGAAGGAAGAGGAATTCCAAACCAATTTAGAGAATCAAAATCAAAATCTACGTAGCTGAAGTGGAATCAGAGATGGGAAAGCTATATTAGGTTATTGTAAATCTGTGTCAGCAATTATGACAGTTTCTGTGATTTAGAGCAGCAGGTTAAGTAATCAATCAGAGACTTTTTCAAGAGATCTCCATGGGACAAACATAATATATAGGCTAGCCATTTGTGTTTTAAAATAACAGAGTAGAACAATGTAAGTTTTGATTATTGTTCCATAATGTTAAATACAGTGATATTACAGCATATGGACCTACCGCATGCTACGGAGCTTGACATTTTCACTGCTAATGTCATCAATAGCTTAAGGCTTTTCCCCTATTAATCAGGCAACCTCTTTCCCCTACAATCAAACAAGGTGAAAAGCTTAGATGGTTGGCATTATGATACAATATGAACATTGGGAATTGGCAATCCTATTTCTTGAAAAGGTTTCAAGTATTTTATCCATGAAGTTAAACATTTCTCACATGGAATGGTTTATCATGTCTCCATTCTCTGGCTGCTTCCCACACCAAACGTAGAAAATCAGGAAGTAAAGCTCTTCTGCCATCTCTTTGTTAAAAGGCAAGATTGCTTGAATTTCTGCCTGACGCATACCTATTAAAACACATGTGCCCTGCCAAAAAAGAGAGCACGGCATTGCCAGATCTAATTTGTTTCCCTTTCTGAATTGCTCTGATTTCAGCATTTGAATCCAATGCCTCTCTTAGGGGTAATCCCAAAGGTACTCCTTAAAAAAGCACCTTTCTCTGCTTTTTCCTTTTAACATATCAAAAATTGCCTTCGAGGCATTCTTTTCCTGTGAAGAAAGCAAAGACAAATTAAAGTGTAATGCTCAAACTCACCTTCTGACTCTATGTGATCTAACTCCAGTTGCTAATAATAAGCCCAGGTTTATGAGGCATGGAGGTGTTTTTATATATCAGCCTAACTCTATCAGTTTATACAGCTCTTCCCTTACCTCTGCAGCCGTATTAAATCACTTTATAGGCAGCAGGGTAGGGTAAGGCCTGAGCAAGCAATGGGCTGGAAGGAATGGGATCTTTTTAAAAAGCAGGATGGGAAAGACAGAACATCGCAGCTCATTTCAATGGTTCCAAGAGTTTGACAAAAGTAGTACAACCCAGAGGCAATCCAGATCTAACGTTGAACACGTGTTGAGTTTATACGTGTTGAGAAGTAATTACAGGTAGTCCTTGACGTACAACCACAATTGGGATCATAATCTTCACTGCTTAGCAAGACAGTTGTTAAGTGAGCCATACCTGATTTTCTGATTTTTTTGCCCCAGTTGTGAGTGAATCTCTGCAGTTGTTAAGTGAATCATGTCAACATTAAGCAAATCTGGCTTTCCCACTGACTTTGCTTGTTGAAATCTGCCTGGGAAAGTTGCAGATGGCAATCACATGACACCAGGATGCTGAGACTACTGTAAATACCTGGCGGTTGCCAAATGTCTAAATTTTGATCAAGTGTCCCTGGGAATGCTGCAACAGTTGTTAAGAGTAAGAACTGGTTGTAAGTTACTTTTTTCAGTGCCACTATAACTTTGAATGGTTGCTAAACAAATGTAAGGTAAGGATCAATTTTAAGTGAAGGATTACCTTCATATCAGTCCAATTTACGATTAGCCAGATATTCAGCTTTTCAGTGAAATTGTCACATTTTGTTTTCAGCCACCAGGACTACCTTATTGAATTTTGACAATCATAATAACAATAAAATACATTAGATTTCTGAATATTATGACCTGGATACAATTACCATGATCTGCACAACAAACTTCCTCTTAAAGCCCGACATATCAATGAAATTATGACTTACAAAAAACATGAAAATGATGGAGCAAATATGTTAGTCATTTATGTATTTATTTCACATTAGATCAGCTATTGATTTAATTTTTCTCTTCTGCCTCTTTGTAGTATCTTTTGGGACTTTGATACTTAGACAATCAAGTAATAAATAACTTCTCATATAGTATTTTTAACACCTCTATTTGCCAACAGTTGATCGCTCTGTCTAGCGTTTTTAATATAAATATCCTCTTTAGCATACCCCTTGACATCTATAAAGAGGCGGCCATCTGAGATTCTCCTAACTTGGAAATATCTACATCGCCTATAAATAGTGAAGTAGATAAATGCCAATTTTTTAAAAAAATATTTCATTATTTAGAAATATAGAACAACCACTGAGAATAGAGTTTAGAGTCTACTTTAAGAAATAATTATTTTCTATTTTCTGGAAAGCTGAAGTATAGATTTTATTTATATTATCTATTCTACTTCTAACCTGCTAAATAACTAAAGCTTA
This sequence comes from Acrochordus granulatus, assembly GCA_032468055.1. Taxonomy (NCBI): domain Eukaryota; kingdom Metazoa; phylum Chordata; class Lepidosauria; order Squamata; family Acrochordidae; genus Acrochordus; species Acrochordus granulatus. The sequence goes on from JANHZU010004898.1 coordinate 83,445, forward strand.
CTTTAATGGGTCTGTTTTTATTCAACATAACAGAAATTATCAGTGCACATTTTAATATTCAATTGACATGTGGATCTCTCACATATGACACATGACTGTGACTTTTGAGATGTCCCACTACTAGTTTAAATCTTCAAGTAGCAGAAATAATTATACTTTTTCTGAACAAGCAAAATATTTCCACTAGAATAGTGGAATATAATAAAAATCTGAGACATCCATTTTTATAAGTAGGTTTTCTTTTCATTTTAGCAATAAATAACAGAAAGCAGTTTATAATTATGTTCAACAATTCACATTATTACAGCAAAACTAGCAACCATGATAGAATACTATTACTATCCTATAGATGCAAAAATTATATCATAATTAGTTATAAAATAAATAGCCAAATCCTAAAATGTCTTACAATATCTAAGATGATCAAATAAATGCATTGATCTGTGTTGGCTGAGAAAAACAGAAATACCCATATGAAAATGTTAATGGATTACAAGTCTATATTAAGACTGTTCAGAGCACTCAAAAACATGCTTCATTAAGCACATCAGCCAAAATGAAATCCTTCTTTGCAGTATTAAAATAGCTGCATCCTTTGACAGGATCATGTAACAGCTTTGAAAATTGTTCACAGCTGTTTCCACATGTTTGTGTGTGCACAGCTGTTTTACTTCATTGACAGTTCTGGAGAAAATACTCTTTGAAGATATAGTATCTGTATATGCATTGAGATAACAGAACAGCATTTGAAGCAGTGACATTTAGTCTTCCAAAGGATACAGCTACTTTAAGACCTCAAAGAAAGGTGTTCCATTTGTGAAACACTTCTTTGAAGCATCTCTTTAGATCAGCTTGCACAGCCCTAGTGTTACTCCAGGAAAGCAGTGGGATATATGCATCTAAGAAAATTTGGGACAACACTCTCAATATCCACTGTTCAGATGAAACGAATGTTAAGAAGAAGAAACATTACCGATAGAAGAGATATGTGTGCAAGCCAACATTTGGAAGAGTTTTTTTTTCCTTTGCCCTTCATAACCTACGTAGCCCAAGTTGCAGCTCCAATATAATGTCTAGATTTTGACATTGAAAATGTGCTTTTTCTGCTGAAAATAAATGCCATCTACCTGACATTTTATAAATGGAGTCTTCTTGTAGATTCCTCACTTATTATCTTTCTGTACTCTAAAAGAGATTGCTTTCAAAATTGAGCTTGTTGAGTCAACGTTCATTTTTGAATGATTACAGGAATGTGTGCTTTCTGAATTAATTTGTTGTGCTTCCCCCCAGTTCTTCAGCCATCTTAAAGAGCAGTGCAACAAGGGGGAAAGAAATGGTAAGTCACTTCTTGTATAATAATAGTTGACATTACAAATGGCAATTGATTATACTGGGGTGCATATTTATTATGCATATATACATGTGCAACTATCTGTACATCTATAAATATCTATGCCTGCCACTGTCACCAGAGAACAAATGTTAGCCAATCTGAAATGAAATAAAAAAACCCAGATGAAATGTAATAAAGACCAGACAGTAAGATAACTGGATGAAATTTCTGTTGCCAAGTCAAAGTATTTATGCTGCAGTTTCTACACCATTCAGTATATTGAGCACAACAGGATATGAAGAGAATATGACAGCAAGAAACTAACATTGCCAGTACTTCACTGTACTGTAAATGATTCTCTAATTATTATATCAGACTTCTGTAAAAAATGGGAAATGATCTAAAGAGAAAAATATTTACAAATATTGTTCCATACTTTCACAATTAAAGGCCAGCTATATTAATTAAAATATCTTATGCTGAGATTTTTATTTTGCTCAGTATCCAATCTACCTTTTCCTTCCCAACTGAATCCCTTCAACCATTGATGAGATTTCACTATATCTATTTCTACTGTAATATAATGATTCCTCTAGCCAAAAAGAGATATAAATAAAACTATCCACTCCAAAAACTGAGCATATGTTCAGCCAATAGCAAATCAATTTACATAAATGCAAAGAAAAGTCAATGAGTCTTTGATAAGGGACACTATTCAAAAAAGTCTATGGATCATCACTTCACTAATTACCACCACTCCATAAACTTAAAATTTAAAAAAGGCAGTACACCAAGGCATTTGATCTCAAGTATAATTTGCATGCCTTGGCAGTATTCAGTTATCAGCATTACTAATGATTAGAACAAGCAACGCAGATGGTATCCTGTCTATGAGAGGTTAGGATAAAGATCAAGATTATCAATCACCCTCAACACTCCACTGGTGTTCTATCATGGGAGTCCCTTTTATGCTTCACCAAGGTTGATTTGCTCCTAACTAAACAATAAACCAATCTCCTGCGGCTTTTAGGCTAACAAAGTTAATTCTAACTTAAAATCGCATGTTGGTAGCCACAGTTCTCTAGTCTGTCTGGGTACTAATGAGCAGGTAGAAGTGAGTGGGGAAGAGGTACAATAGGAAAAGGAGTCTACTTCACAAAATGTTATGGGAATGAGGGAGAGAATATGTTTAAATGTATATTCAGGTGACGTATGTTTATGAGATGTATGAGAGTTGGTGGATACATATATATGTAAAATAGGGCATAGTGGGGAAAGGTAGACTATCTGTGCATGCACACCTACTCATTTGCACATGCTTAGATGCTCATAAGTGACGGTCTCACTTAATAATGTCATCAGAACCAATTATATCACTAATATGGCCTGTTCAAGGAAATCATTTTTCTCTGCTGTGGTATAATACCTTTCATCCCAAAATGCCCATTACTGTAAGAATCGAATTTATATGCTGCCGAACAATTTGTAAAATAAAGACAAAAATAAAAACCAGCTGGACGGAGAGGGGAGGAGTAAAAACATACATACGGGGGAATAAGCCAATAATGCATTACCAGCCACCTCCAAAATGATGTACCCCATTGGGGCCCCAAGCCAGCTGGCAGAGCCAAGTTTTAAGGCCTTTCCACAAGTCTGCAAGGGTAGGAGAAGACCTCACCTCTGGGGGCATGATATTCCACAGGGCAGGAACCAGAGCAGAAAGGGCTGACCTTGCCAGCCAAAAATCCTTGGCTGAAGGGATTCAAAGGAGGTCACTTCCGCTGGTTCTGGTGAGGCAGGACATCCCCATTGGGGTGACACAGTTCCTCAGATAACCTGGTCCCATGCTATGTTAGGGCTTTAAAGGCCAAACCAACACCTTGAATTGCACCCAGAAGAAAACTGGAAGCAAATGCAGCTCGCGGAATAAAGGTGTTATATGGGCCCTAAAATCATTTGCATTGCCACATTCTACACCAGCTGCAGCCTCCAGATGCTCTTCAAGGGTAGCCCCACGTAGAGCACATTACAGTAGGTCAGCAAAGAGATGACGAGGGCATGAGTGACTGACCGTAGGGACTCCTGGTCCAGGAAAAGGTGCAACTGGCATACAACCCGAAGTTATGCAGAGGCCCTCCTAGCCACGACTGCCACCTGCTCTTCAAGCAGAAGTCACGAGTCTAGGAGAACCCCCAGACTGTGCACTGGGTCTGTTTGGGACAGTGCAACACATCCAGAATTAGAGATGTTAATGACCTAGAACCAGAACCCCCAGACACCCAAAGCCACTCAGTCTTGCAAGGGTTCAACCGAAGCCTGTTGTCTCCCATCCAGACCTGTACAGTCTTCAGACACCAAGTCACAGCTGAGACAGCAACATTTGGATCACCAGGTGTGGAGATATAAATCTGAGTATCATCAGCATACTGATGGTACCTCACCTAGCAGTTTCATGTAGTTGTTAAAAAGGAGAGGAGAAAGCACCAAGCTCTGTGGCACACCACAAAGTAGTGGCCATGAACTGGACCTCTCTCTCCCCCTATTAACACCAATTGGGACCAGCCTTGAAGAAAGGAGTCAAACCAGCTCAAAACTGTACTGCCCAGCTCCAGTTCCTTTAGTCAACCCAAAAAGATACCATGACTGATGGTATTGAAAGCCGCTGAGAGGTCAAGAAGAATCAGGATGGATGCACTTCCCCCATCCTGCTCTTGCCAGAGGTCATCAACAAGTGCAACTAATGCTGTCTCCATCCCATAACCGGGCCTGAACCCAGACTGAAAAGGGTCTAGATAATCTGTTTCCCCCAGGATCCTCTGTAGCTGCCATGCAACCAAGGAGGGAAGGTGGGAACTGGATGATAATTGTCCAGACAGGTAGAGTCCAATGAAGTTTTTTTTTAATAGGGGATGGACCAGGGCCTCCTTAAAAGGCCCAGGAATATCCCCTCTCACAGTGAGGTATTTATTACTGCATGGACCCACCTGTTAGTCACCATCCTTGTGGCTTTCACCAATCAGGAGGGACATGGATCTAATTGACAAGTGGTAGCACTGATAGCATTGAGGATCCTGTCCACTTCATCAAGGGCAACAGGATCAAATTGTTCCCAGATAACAGGGCAAGACGCCTCCCTAGGTATCTCAAGTAGACCTGCATTATGTATGGCTTCCAACTGGGACTGAATTTGAGTCCCAGGTGTTATCCACCAGGTGTTCAGCAAATTAATTATTTATCTACCAGGTGTTCAGCAAATTACTCTGTATGGCTCTGGAGAAGATCCCCCAAATCCCCCCTTCCAAGTTCTCAGGTGACTCTAAACAGGACCGAAGGACAACACTCTGCAGATGCTATAAGGGCAGAGAAATAATTACGTTTCACCACCCTTAACATCATGAGGTAAGCCTTGATAGTGGCCCTAACTCATATTTGGTCAGATTCTTCTCTCATCTTCCACCAGCAGCACTCCAGGCATCTCTTCACTCTCTTCAACACCCGTAACTCTTCCATGAACCAAGGGGAGTATTGGGTGTGGTGGGTAGAGAGAGGCCGCACAGGTGCAATCCTATCAAAAGCCTCAGCTGCCCTTGATGCCCTTTGACGTAACCAGGGCTTTGGCAGAACCATGCAGCAATACCCCTGGGACATCCCCCAGCTCCCTCTGAAACCCATCCAGGGCCATCAGTCACTGAGGGAAAACTGAATGAATAAGTCCATCCTCCCTGCAGAGGGGGATGGCATATGAAAATCTCAAAGATACCAGGGCATGATCTGACCATGACAAGGGAGGAACTGAAAGTTCCCCTACCCTACATTGCCATTAGTCTGACAAGAAAATCATATCTAGAGTGTGACTACTGTCTCAAGTAGGGCCCAAAGTAATCTGGGATAGACCCATGGCCATCATGGAGGCCAAGAACTGCTAAGCTATTCCTGATGGATTAGCTCAGGGATGACAAATTGAAATCCCCAGAACCATCAGCCTGTGGAAATCCACTGCCAACTCTGAGATGGCCTCAAAAGGCTCAGGCAGGGAGGATGCTACGTAGCAGAGAGGCTGGTACTCTAACAGTCCTAGCTGATCCCATGAGCCAAGCTTCAAGAACAGGGTCTCACAACTGGACACTTGTGGAGCAAAGCCCCTGGAGGCTGAAAAAGATTGTGGATGACTACTGCCACCCCACCTCCCCTGCCCTGGGGTCTCACCTGGTGCCAAACCCAGCTGGACCTATCTCTGAGAGGGCAATCCTCTGCCTCAGGAACCAGCCAGGTCTCAGTCATGCATGCCAACTCAGCCTGCTCCTCCTCAATGATGTCACAAATCAGGGGAGCTTTATTATTGACTGATCTGGCATTCACCAACAGGAGGCAGACCGCAGGCCTCCAAAGGCATGCTGTCCAGATGCTGGGCATGAGCACAGAGGACCGGAATATGTGATCAATACTAAACATCAGGGGCATCTTCCTCTGCAATGGCCTGCCCTCGGCTCCCATAGCACCCCATGCCCATCATCACCTGAATATGTTCTGCCCAAAAATCCCTGGGGTGATGTTCCCACCCAACATCCTCCTTCTCCAAGCCATAGGCTCTGCCATCCCCCAACAACCACACATAATCATACACACAACCAACCTAGAGGAAGGGATGAAGAACAGGGGCCCCAGCATTATAGTGCTCTCCGCACCCTACAGGGTTCCCGCCCCCTCCCTCCCTCCCCACATACACCACACCCTCTCACAGATAGCTAGAGGGGGGCAAACTCACAGTCCCTTCACCCAGCTTTCATCTTGGGTGAAGGGCTCCACCCATAAACACACACACACAGGCTGCCCCTGGCTCTCATCCTGGAGCCAGCATCAATCAAATGGGTCTACAGTTCTCCCCAACATTGCCAACCAATATATCCTCTGTCCTCTCTTTGATTTCCAGCCTCCGTCTCCACCACCCCCACAGCCACCATTGCTGTTGCCATGCTGCTCTTCCCAGCATTTCCGGAGGTCTCGGGCAACAGCCAGCTAAATTCCCATCCTTTGATGTGCTACTGATCTAGGCCACACCGGAGGCCTTGACTGCTGAACAGCTGATTCCCAGCCTTTGTTGCTGCTGTCATCACAGCCACTGTTGATGCCACCGTGCCGTTGCTCCAAATGTTCCCAAAGCCTCCAAATGTTCCCAAGCCTCCTGTTCCCGGCCACCAAGCAGCTGATCCCAACTGTTATCCACTAGTTGCTATCCACCAGCCTGTCTACCTCTTCTACTTCATCTCTCACAGCCCCTGAGGTTAATTAAGTTATGGAACATCAAGGCAAAAGTAGTAGGTCTTGATGCAGTTGTTGCAAAACTTTTACATCGACTGGGGAAGAAACATTATAGAAAGTACATAAAAGGAGTAATTAGTAGCAGGCAAAAGAAATTGAAGCAAATGATAACAGAAAAGAGCCCCATTGGATATAGTTTACACCAGTGCCATTTACTGTACTTCTCTGTAACAATATTGGTACAAGCCATCTTTGCTCCTACGATATCCATAAATTGATTCATTGCCTTTTTTCCCTTAAACTTCATGTAGCAAAGTGGGCAACAGCACACTCTTATACAGCCAATTCCACTTTCAACATTCATTCTTTGCAACAGATTACATATTATCTATTACCCTTCTTTCAGAATTTCCACCTCTTAACATTTTTTCCTTCCATTTCCCCATCTTTAGTAATGGTTCTATCAGGAACAGAAATCTATCTACTTGCTAGGGTTTTTAATTATTACTATTAGATTTTTATTCCAACTTTTTTGTCTATAACTCAAGGTGGCAAACACATCTAATACTCCTTTCTCCTCCTAGTTTTCCCACAACAATCCTGTGAGGTTGATTGAGCTGACAGAGCATGACTGGCCCGAAGTCACCCAGTCGGGTTTCAAAATAGGCAATATGGCAGACACACAACATGCAAGCATCTGTATGCATATCAATGTTGCATGAGTGTACAAAATGGCTGTTCAATACAGATATCCTAATATACATTCATGTCATTCTAAATCATTTTCATTTTTCTATGTGGCATTTTCTGAAATCATATTCCATTTCTCTTTCCCCCAAGTCCAAACAGAAACAAACAATTAAAATCAGAATTCTTAGAATGTGGGATAAGGAACCTTTTCTGATCATTGCATTTTCTTGTTTTATTACATGGAGGGAGAAAAAGTCCTTGCAGAAAAATCTGCCCCTCACTTTCACAGACCAGAGGACAGCAACTTTTTCAAATGGGTTTATTATTGTGCATTTTTTTCATCAACATAGGCACCAAGTAAATCAATCAATGAATAGTGTAATAAAGAAATAAATGGTTGAATAATTCAGCCGAATTCTTGTGAACCTCCTCTTGAGATATTGTGCAATTTGACATCTATGGGTGTCTGTTGCTGAAACTGAGTTGCCACACATGAATATATACATTCTTCTTGAATTAATGACTGAATCAATACCAAGTCTATTTAGTGCTTTTTTTATTTTACTCTACCCACTTTTTACAAATTCAGTACAGAAACAGACCAGGAACTTGGGGCTGGTAGATGAGAGGGGGGAATTGTATCGTTAGCTGAAAAATGATAATATCAGGGAAGAAAGATCTAACAGAGTGGAAGAGTGATTAAGATTATGAGGAAAGATAAATGTATAGACAGATTCCAAAGATTAAAAGAAAACAGGCTTTTTTTAAAATTGATACTATATTTTGTGAAAAGGAACAAAAATAGCCTGGCAAGTTATGCTTAAAATTCCTAGGTGAGAGTATGAAGAATTTACATCACTAGACAGTCTGTCCAAACTTCCTGCTTCCCTTCACAGACGAGTCCATGTGTAGTCAAGTGCCTGCAGGATTTTTGGCTCTCACATATCCGTATTTCACTAGACCAAAGAATTTGGATTTTTTTTCCAAACTTCATTTAAATGACTGGTGAAATACTTCTCTTCCTGTGTCTCTCTGCATGGCATTGTTTTGACCTGACTTCTTCTATCCAAACATTTCTCCATTTCACAATTACTAGGCAAGAGAACAACAGTAATTTCCCAGCTTTTAAGCACAGACATGCATTCATGCCATCTTGTAGCTTGCATGAGATAGATTATAACTAATAAAACTTTTATGTACTCTCTTTGTGGTTTCCCCCCATCGGTTTGATCAATATAATAATGAAATTTATGGCAGGTTCAAATAAACCAAACAGACAAGTTTTAGCAAAACTATGTCAACAGCACTCTTTAGATGGAGCTAACTTAACAACGGAAACAACTACTGAGGTATCAGTAGCCATATCAGCAAATATATCTGAGGCAGAATTAGAGGTATGAAGACCAAGCAAGATGCTGAGTGAATTCAAAGCAACTCTGTCCTCCAATAATTAAAATGTAGAGTTGCTGCAGTGAAATGTGCATAATATAAATTAAATAAATAAATAATGATGAATAAAATGGTTAAAACAAAATATCCCAGTCTTCCAAAAATACTTTCTGGAACAAAACTAACCACTTTATTGTATTCTGCCTGTAATACAGGAATTTCCCCAGACTGCTTGCTTTCTCTTGAGAACAGACATATAAGATTGCATGGAGCTTAAGAGGGAGTCAGTTGTGGATCTCTTGTGGCTGTGCAATGATTCAAGGCTATTTCCTACTTGAACCCTCCTCCCTGTCTGTGCCTAACTAACTGCAAGATGGGAGGAGGATTAATATTTCCAAGCCTTTTCTGCAATTGCAATCAGTAACATCCTTCATATTCTATGGAAATAAATCAAGTGACAAAGCCAACAGTATTTCTCACTATTCAACAATATTCTACTTTATTAGGAAGCAGTAAAACCAACCTTTGTAAAGAAATAGTCAAATCTAATATTGAAGTGGCAAGCTAGAAATAAGCTATTCAGGAGACCAATAAAAAAGTCATATGGGCATTTGCTTAGCTACAGTCTGAAGCACATTATTTACTTTATTTTAAAATATTTATATTTTACCCACCAATCCTGAATAGCACTAAGACGTTATCTGTCTTGAAGCTTACAGTATAAAAATGCAGGTCACAGAAAGGAAAAAGAACTGAAAGCAAAACCAGATAATTTAAGTTCTTGACATTTCAACATTCCTATAATGGCCAGCCATGATAAATATGGGCTGTTTAGTGGCAGCAAGCCAAGATTTTGTCCAAATGACAAAACAGGTCATGAGACAGGACACAAACTCTGTCCTTTACATGCCAGAAGAAAAAGGGCTGTATTTCTATTGTAGTTTCACAATGCACTTTTGGTTATTTCCTTTCCCTTGCTCCCCAACAGCAAAGGCATATGCTGAGGGAGGCCAAAATGGTATCATTTAACCAGAGCAACTGTTCCTGTTACTTATAATAACAATAATAATCTTATATGCTGCCAAGACAATGGCTATGATACATCTCTGAAGAGAGCCTTCAATACAGATAATCACAATGCTACCTCAGGGAGATGTTCCTTCCTCAGAGGAATATTGGTCCCTATAATGTCTTGGTGCACTTCTGCACAGATGAGATTTGAGTCAGAGATAGTGTAATTTAGATGTCAGTCTTTTCAAGATTTCATCAAATATGATGAGCCCAGTGTTTGGATAAAGACTGCTACATGAGATAGACTTCAGTTTGACCCTCTTTTCCAAAATCAAAAATACTTTGAACATTTTGTGTACAATACTGCGCTCGGTCACTCATGCCATAGTCATCCCTCAATACTGCAATGTGCTCTACATGGGACTACTCTTGAAGAGCATCCAGAAACTACAAAGTACAGCTGCATGGACAGTTCTTGGGATACCAAGGGCGATCCATGCAACAATGCTGTTACATGAGCCGC
>JANHZU010004899.1:0-34391 GCA_032468055.1 Acrochordus granulatus
CTACCAGATGTACAGGCTGGCTTTCGAAGAGGCAGAGGAACCAGAGATCAAATTGCCAACATTCGCTGGATCATGGAGAAAGCGAGGGAGTTCCAGAAAAACATACACTTCTGCTTCATGGACTTACACTAAAGCCTTTGATTGTGTGGATCACAACAAGCCACTGAGAAGGATATACATTGTGAGTATTCTCATTTTACAGAGAGCTTCAAAGGCCGTAATAGAAGGTGCAACCATAGAGGTCTACAAGGGTGGTAAGCGCACCGTGCCATCACCGCACAAACTATATTGTAGTATCATTTGTGTTTTGTGCCAGGGAGGTGCAAGGGAAGTAAGGTTCCTATTAGCCACCTATATTGGCAGAGGAAGAGTTCTGGCTCCCATTGCCCAATTTCTAAAGCAAAGAACAGCCCATTGACAATCTTATATGCATGCATAGAAGCTAAATGGATTTTCAATGGATTTTCAATGGACTTTCAATGGATTTTCCCTGAAATAATTCTTTTCCACTGCAGTATCTTGTCCCCAGTTGACCACTTGAGTCAATTCTCCCATCTTAAGGAAAAATTATTTGTGGACTTTACAGCTTTGTAGAAGGAGCGTAAATCTGATCACAGTGACAAAGGGCAACTAGGAGTGTGATGTTCTAATCAAGTCTTTATCTCTTCAGGGCATTGTAAAATGTCCTATTGACTGGAGGGCAGCCTCCAGACAAGGAAAGGAGTATGATTGTGAGATTCCTCCAAACAAACTTCTATTTTCCAACTCCCATTTAGTGGAAAGGTGTTTGATTTCTTTATCTTAACATTATTTACAATCTTTCACAGGCCTGCCTTGAAACAATGCTTAAAAGCTGAAGCAAGCATTTGTTCCTTTAAGAGATTTAGTATTGTTTGGCATCAGACCAACCTGCCAATTCATCCATTCTTGGCCTCTCCAGAAGAATAGGGTCTCTGTTCAACCTCCCAGCCCAAACAGGAGTACAGTGACTCAAATACAGTGAAGCATTAGACGACACACCACGGACAAACTTTGATTACAAAAATGAGCAGCGGCTACAGTAGAAAATGCCCTCTACTCCTGTCATCTTACTCTGGTCCCTTCAGCCTTGAAACAGCAGCCTGGCTTAAAAGAAGTGAAACCATTAAACGTTTCTCCAGCATTTCTGTCACAGCCTACACGAGTCTGGAAAAACATGAACCTGTTTATGCAAAAGGCAAATGGAAATCCTGTTACTTTTCTTTCATCTTCATCTTGAATGGAAAGTTGCATGTTCTGGTGGTGTTTTTTAGTGTCTGCAAACAGCCTGTGGCACATCTCTCTGGACCTAAGAGTGGACATGACCTCATTTTTGAAGTCTGCTCAACATTAGAAAAGTTAAGGGATGCTTTATTGAAGTTTGCTGGGGTTTGTTTTGCAAGCATACTTAAAACCAGGATGGGAAAGAGAGGAGCACAATAAATCCAGCTTCCATTATGACAGTTCTTTGCTGTCAAAAGGGCACAAATATATAAGCTTCTGGGGCATGATGGTGCGAGTGGTTAAGACGCTGGGCTTGTTGGCTAGAAGCTCAGCAGCCTAAGTCTATAGTTTGAGACCCGAGCGCTGCCTGCCCCAGCTCCTGCCAACCTAGCAGTTCTAAAACATGTCAAAATGCAACTAGATAAATAGGTGCCAGCTTGGTGGGAAGGTAATAGTGTCCATGAGCCTCAGCATATAGTCATGCTGGCCACATGACCATGGACGCTTCTTGGGACAATACTGGCTCTTCAGCTACGAAATGGAGATGAGCACCGCCCCCTAGAGTCGGCCACAACTGGCAGGGAAAACCTTTACCTTTACTTTATATGAGCTTCTGAAATCCACCTTTCAAAATCCAAATCGATGGGGTAAGCAGCAAAGGGCCAAAAAGATCTATGTGTACCTTAAGTTTTTCTCTTTGATTAGTTATTGATCAGTTTGGCAACTCCAGAAAGAAGAAAGTGAAAGGTGACGCTAAGATCGTAATCACAGCATTCCTGGGGGTGGAGGATGTCAAGACCTGCAAGATGGTGGGTGCAGGATTGTGACGGAAGGTGTGGCCTTTGGACAGGGATGGTGGAGGCAACACTGTGTTCCCTCTGTTCCAGATTTACTCCCTATCCTCACAATGAACCAACCCCTCTGATGGTGCTGGAAGAGAAGCTCCTTTAGTGGGCTCTCCTTTTTGTTTTCATTTCATTTTGCTTTGATTTCCTTCCTTCTTTTTACTTTCCAGCTTAGTTTTTCCTCCTGATGTTTTCTCTTTTTTTGTGAATTCAAGACCTTGAGCTGCAATTTAAAGAACAGCTCCGTTGTGAGCTTTCTCAGAGCAGCCCAACGTCTTCAGTCGTTGCTGGTCTCCCTTGTCTTTTTCGTTGATTCACACTATATGTAAGCTCTGTAACTCTATGAGGCGAGTAACGTCTCATTCAACCATGAGTAGCGTAATGCATAAAATACGCGTATGATGCATATGATAAGGAATCCGGATCAGAGCAGATTTGGCAAGGCTTTGTGGTATCCGCGGAGAGCGGGGTGGAGCAGGGTTAAAAAGGGCAAGATGTCACATTGTGATGCTTGCCCTCGTCATTTTGTATTGTGTGCCCATAGATACAAATGGGATGGCGCTTGCATCACAAAGCCATGCCCGCCTTCTTGCCTTTTTTGACATTCCACAGGTGCCACTGGAAAGATCTAACTTGCCGTTCAGCACCGAAGTTTAAAATAATATATGAAAACCTTATTTTGCTGTCAACGTTTCAGGATCTGTAACCTCTAGTTTTATTTATTTATTGGATTTAGGATTTAGCCCCAGTACTCCTCGAGGAGATTCTTGGCAGTTAATTACAGCCATCGGTACAAAGTAACAGAATGTACAAGGTGAGAACAAATAGGACAAAAATAACACAACAAAGCCAAGCATGCCTGCATCAAGTCATACAGCAGAGTCTTTTCGGAAAAAGTACCCCACCGCTGCGTTTAATCGCTTTAGGACTGCAAAGGTTCTTCAGCCTGCACGGGAAGCCCCTGCAAATCAGCCACTGAACTCAAACGCCATTAATCCAGGTGTAAAGTTTAGCATGTTATATGAGCCAACCTAGGTGTTCCTCCGCTTCTGCCTACAGATTCTGTTGTGCAGAATCGCTTTTGGATGGCGGTTATCCTTCTTGATGTGTTGCTAAGTTGCCTTCCCTGCTTGCTATACAAATTCATCCACATAATTTCTCTGTGGTTCATTGGAAAGTCTCAAATACTGTAGGACTGCCAAAACCCATAAATAAATAAATAAATTGCAGCCACTCAACACATTATGTTAACACAAACTAAAAGAGATCCTGCTGTGCAGCTCGGTTTATTCTGGGTGATCACCCTGCCATTGCAGCCTGAGAGATATGACTTTTAGTTCTCTAATGGTCGCTCTGTCCTGCTCCAACTGATGGACAAACATGCTTATTCTGAGCCTTGGGAGCACCATGGAAACAGGAACAGCATCCAGGATTCCCCCAGATGAAAAGTTTGCTGTTTGCTCCATATCTATGCATCAAATCAGTGAAGGAGGTGTGGAAAGAGTACAAGCAACACCTATTTTGTAGCGAAAACTATACATGTCAAAATAAGCTAACTGGTATGAGATGATTAAAGAACCATTTATTTGTATATTCAAACGACCTCCATTGTCATTAATATGTAACACCAGTGCTATGATTTAGCTGTTTATCGTTTTATGGGTGAGTGGGTGTGAAAGATGGAGCCCTTCAGACCCAGTTATTAGATTTTACTTTGTGCAGATAAAGTGGGATGCTTAGATAGAGGAAGAGGCTATGGACTTACACCGGATAAATGCATACCATAACTAAATGTTTATCACTCTCAATCAGTAATGAATGGGTTGAATAGATCAAAGGAAAGAAAAACTACATAAATCCCGTTAAATACACAATTGATGGAAGACTAATAAGATTTGAATGCTAAAGCCTTCCTAGTTGAATGCTTTTGAGATGAATATGCAGACTTGAAGACAATACTAGCATTATAGAGTATTTGAAGGACTTGTATGTCTTCAACCAATGTTTACTTATAATAAATGGCACTGGGAAATATCCCTCAGGTTAAAGTAGATTGAAGAATGATACCACAGTGATGACAGTGGAGTATTGAGTTTGGATATCTCCACTGTGGGCCAAAGTAAATTTATGAATACATATGCAAATCATTTAAATATTCTTTGGAAGTGTCTTTAATGTGTCTTTAGGCATGCTTCCTCATATACTATGTCCTAGGGTCGTACAGAAGCCAGTTTGCAACTAGTGCAGTACCTACCTTTTCACCAGTATTGTATTAATTTAACACAAACTAAATGCAACCAAAAAACAATGTATATAAGTTACAAGCATTTCTAACACCAGCAAGACTGGAAATGCTGCTTTTTTGCAGTAGATGAATCCAGTTTTAGAAACTATGTCGATGGCTGCTGGAACTGTGACATTATTTTTCATGTGATATAAGTGGTGGAGTTGGGGCAGGGACAATGTAGAAATATAAAGGTGGATCAAGGGATTTTGTCTGAAATGTAGTGTCTCATTTTGTCTCTTTCAAAGTCAAAATTCCTTTGAATTCGTCTTGACTGCTCCTGGTGACTTCATGGAGAGGTCCATGCAATTTTCTTGGCGACATATTTCATAAGCGGTTTACCTTTGCCTTTTTCCTAGGGCCGGGGAAAACGGATCCAAAATCATCCTTCTGGCTTCTGTATCTAAGGCCAGCTTAAAACTCAGGTTTTATTATTCCTCGTCCACCCATTGCCAATATCTGGCAACCACATATTTGCCGTCAGAGAAGATGTGAAAGTTTTATGAAAGCGTTCAAAAATGTCAATCAGCTGATTTGTCATGCTGATTTGTCATGCAAATATTAAACAAAAACCTTGTATGCCGGCTGCCGTAACCACCTGGACTATAAAGGGTGGCATACATCACACAGTCGCAGGCTGTCCCAGATGGAATAGCCCTTCTAAGTTAATGTTGCACATTAAAGACACTTCCAAAGAATATTTAAATAATTTGCTGTTTGTTTAACCATAGTAACCTTCCACAATGAAGGTCAGAATTGAAACAGACAGGAAGCTAATGGCATGGCGAACTGTGAATATAAGAACCAAGTCAAACAATGCCTTGGTATAATATAACCCCGGTAAGGTAAAGGTTATTGTTTCCTCTGTCGGTCATGTCTGACTATAGGGGGTGGTGCTCATCTCCATTTCCTAGCCAAAGGATTTGTCCAAAGATGCTTCCACAGTCATGTGGCCAGCATGACTATACACCAAGGTGCAAGGAATGCTGTTACCTTTCCCACTGGGAAAGGTGCCTATTTATCTACTTGCACTTTTACATGCTTTCGAACTGCTTGGTTGGCAGGAGCTGTGGCAAGTAACGGGAGCTCTCCCCATTACATGGTAGTTCTTGGGTCTCAAACTGCCCAGCTGCCAACCAGCCTTCTGGCTGACAAGCCCAGCATCTTAACCACTCGGCCACTATGCTCCTTTTATGATCCCGGGACTCAACTGTCAATGTCCAGTGCATCAATTATAACTAACAGCCTCTACCTTCTTGTACAGTTCAAGTTCATCTAGTATCAGTTTCTGGAACATGCTCAGAAGAACTAGTGCTTTTTTAGTTATTTAGTCAATTTATGAGCTGCCTCAATTGATGCAGTGACTCTTTCAGCATCCTAAATGTGGGTCATTAGAAATATTTTTTAGCTCTTGAATGGCTCTTGGAATCTTGACTGCTTTTGATATAGAAGCCCTGATTGTAATGAAACACGTGACTTGACATCACAATGCAAACTCAATACTTTGTATTGGGAGGTTGCTGAACATTATTTTCCATCATCATGACCAAAAGGAGCCTTTCATAATAAAGGAATGTACGCAGCATCCTAAATTCAAGCATGCTCAATCTTTTGCTTGAAATAGTCCTCAGCTGCCTAAATCCAAAGTGCTAAATCTAATTAGGTCCATTGGAAATGTATCAATCAAACTTGACACTTAGCCACTAAATCAGCAAAATGCCATGTGAGAAAATCAAACTGATGCCTTCCAAACAATTAGTTGCCAGTCAATATTAAAATATAAAACAAGAGTTGTGCATTTTTCATACTAAAAAAGGATACATAGCAGGTCTTACTGCTTAAGATTTGGATATCCTTTTCAAGGGCTGGTAATGAAAAAGGCATGTTTATAGCCTCTCTAATAATAGAACTGTACATATATTCAAAGATAATCCCAAACAATTTGTGTTATATTTAATCACTCATTTTCCGTTCATTTCAACTCTTAGGTCGTTGCTATGAAACGCATCTCAGTTATTGGGGATTTAAAAAAAACAACTGAGCAAATAGGTGAGACAATCAAAGTGTAAACTTAACAAGAAGATATCTAGTAAATTCATGAGAAAAGGACACACAAGGAAGGAAGAGAAGCATGACAGCAAATATTGGTTTTTCCATGCCCCACCCCAAGCAGAAGAACCAAAAATAGAAACAACAAGCACTCTGTTTGAAATATGGTCTACTGATAGCCTTCTGGGATGAAGCCAAGCCTGGAGGAAATAGTTGAAGTCTCTATATTTTGGTGCACCTGCAAGATGTTAGAGCAAAGAAAAAGAAGATTCCATTGGGTGAAGATGTGGAAGAAAAAAAGCGAGCAAAGGAGATGATAAACCAAGCAGTTGTGGACAGTTCCTGAGCCCTCAAATTTGGCAGAACATCATAAATTCTGCCAGAGGGTAAATTTCACACATAGACAAAGAAGAGAACAATTGGGATAACACTGGGCCATCCATTTTTGCTTCACAGTTATGTGAAGAAAGATAGAAATTTATTGATTAGAAGCCTGCCTGTAGTTTTGAATATTATGATCACTTTACATCTGCTTGGAAATCTACTGAAGCACAGGTAGCAAAGATAGGATTATTTAAGAGTATACTTCTGCTCTCATGTTAATGGTCGTTGGCAGTTAAGTGGGCAACCTGCTGATGTTTCTTGAAATCCATCTCAAGGTAGATGATTTACAGTGAAAATATACCTGATAATTTTTGTGGGGAACAAATCAGAGCAATGTAGAATGCCTTCTTGGTGTAGCTTTGTCTCCTATTTTGACACCACAGGAATAGGACAAGAAAGGCTGGATTTAGTTTGTTTCAGACATACTTGCTAGAATTCCCATTATCCTCAATCAGCAATAAAGGACCTATAATCTTGTGGATTTGGAGGAAGACAGGGTTGGGAAGGGCAGTTAACAGTATTATTTGGAATCAGACCTAGCCATTCTTCGTACTAAAGGTTTCACTGTAATGGGAAAATGATAGTTATTCTCCCCATAAACATGCAATGCAGAGCCAGTTTGCTGTAGTGATTAAGGCAGCAGGTTAGAAACTGGGCGCCTGTGACTTCTAGGTCTGCCTTGGTGATAAAGCCGGCTGGGTGACCTTGGGCCAGTCCCTTTTTCTCAGCCTAGGAAGAAGGCTGGGGCAAACCCCTTCAGAAGTGTTGCCAAGAAAATATCAGGCACATATCCCTGTTGTCACTAGGAATCAAGTCTGACTTGAAGACATGCAAGAACACACACAAAAGTTGTTGCTCATAGGACTGGAAAATTTTCCTTGGAAAATGAAATTTTTCCCCAACACTACTACACAATATTCCATGCTTTCTATTCCCAAGACTCTTACTGATTAAATTACCATGAATCATTCCCAATTGAGGAAGGCACACATTCAAAATAACTAATACTAATATTACTAACAATTAATACTAATATGAATGCTGGGAGAGGAGTGATGGACTATGAGGAGTACGACACTTTAACAAAGATTGCTGTATCCAACTGGTTGGTGCATTAGAAAACTGAACTGGAGATGACTTTGCCCTCTGGCTAAATGTAGTTTCCTGCCTCTGAAGATAAATGTGGTTGGCCTCCAGTCCAATTGGTCTCTTGGCTGAGAAGCATGTCAAATATCATAAACCCATAATGGATATATTCAGGTCCCTTATTATGGGTAGGGAAACCTGGGAGAGGTTTATGGTGAAATTTAATTTCTAAAAACTGAAAAAAAGCAAAAAGAAAGGAGTTGAAGATTTTGGTCCCATGATCTCTGGGAGCTTCTGGAGGCCCCAGGGAATACTTTTTGCAGCCTATCTAAAGTTAAGGTTATTTGCACTGAAGAGAGTGATAAACTTTAAATGTCCCATTTCTATAATTTTACAGTTCCAAGACCTGAATTTCTATCTATCTAGCAACAGTTCAAGGCAACGGAGATCAGCCAGAAAAAAGAAAGTGTCACGTTTTTGATGTTGATCATCAGCTTGCGAGCAGGGAAAGGACTGGCTGTTTAGCTTTTGTTTTCTGGATTGTTTTCTCTTCCCAAACAACATCCAGCTATTCTTTGTTAATTATCTCATTGTCTGCAGTCATGCATGACCCATGCAGTTAAAAAAAAGTCAACTGGTATTTTCAGAGATGGGAGAAAACCACTACAAAGTGGTGGTGCACGGAAAATAAGTCCACAATAAAGAAAGGAGGTTATCAAGTATATCATGGTCCCCACCTATTTTGCAACATGGGAAAGGAACTAAACAGTACAATTTAAGACTGGAAATGGTGGAAGAAATCCAGCATATGGGAGAGAAAAGGGAAAAAAAATGTGGACTCAAAACATCAAATGAATTCATGAAATTAATCCAATCCCATCTGGACTTCCAGGAAATGGAACCACTTTGAACGTCCAAAACTGATTCGGAAAAAGCGCAAACACAAGTCAAATCTCCAAAGTGGGTCAGAATTTTTCCAAATCATTTCCGATGCATCTAATTCTACAGGATGATCCCATTGACTTCCATTACTCAGAGGAAATAATTCAACAGATCAAACTCCCAAACTATGTGGAATGTTCTCATAGTGCTATTTCTGAATTTGCCCCCATTTTTTTCCCTTTCCACGCGCAGCTCATGATACATTCACAAGACTTAGATGGGCCTTCGACACAAAAAAGGGAGATAAAAGAAAGAAGATGAACTTCTGCTACAAACTAGGACAGTGTTTCTCAAACTTGGCAACTTTAAAATGTGTGGGCTTCAACTCCCAGAATTCTCCAGCCTTGTGAAAGTTTTGTGTGCAGTTCTAGCACGTAGAGCATACTTGTTTTCAAAAACCTTGCTTTTAAATGATGGTTGAAATACCAGTTAAAATCTTTAGCTAGCGTTGTCATGCTATGCCTCTCCAAGCTGCCTTGAATTGTTTCACAGAAAGGTAATTTTTATGAGCATTAGAGATGTAGCAGTGGGGAAAAACACTCTAGTTAAATTCCTGAAGGCACAGCGCTGCTGGGTGTACGGGTGGGGGCGAGTACAACACAATTTCTCCTCCAGATTACTGGAAAAAGAGGCATTTCAGGATTGCAGTATTTCCAGGAATGGGCAACCTTTGATGGCATAGGTCAAACTTAATTTGGTGCTCTAAGAAAAACCATTAGGAAGGCAGTGATGCAGAATTTATAGGGGTTGCATCACAAAAGGCAACACAAGCTTCCAACTTTTATTTTTTTTAATGCAGGGGACGCTGAGATTTTTATTAGTTTTCACACACTGTTAAGAAGCCCAGGTTTGCAACCAGAGGTTCCAGAGTTCTATGTGGTTCACAGAAAACTTTGTTCCAGTCCTCAAGTTGTTCCAAACTGGCCCACTCATTTTTCATTTTTGACAGAAAGGAAGAAATCAGATCAACGGAGTAAAAAAGACAAAAACTCCCCTGAACTGACCTTCAGTCCTGAAATCATGGACACACATCGATGTACTTCTTTTGGCCAAAATATGGAAATACTTTGTGCCACTCTCTTCTCTTGATTTTCCAACACCTACCCCAACAACTTTCCAGTCTAGCTCAGAAAATACCAAAATCAAAGAGTAACTCTGAGGTTGCTGTAGTTTCCTGGAGTCTTGGTTGAAATTATATAATTTCAGTCAGGATTTAGAAAAGATGATTTAAGTACCTGCCTTCTATGGAACACGCATCCTTTGAAGATGTCGCTGAGGCAGCAGCCAAGACAAAATCAGAGAGGTAAGAAGGCAACAATTAAATTTTATTTAATCAAAATTAAAAAGAAATTCAACTTGTTAGATGGGCTGTATCTTTCATTTTGTTTCATAACTTTTCCCTTCCATCCATCAACATTTACTATTTGGTCGCAAATATGAAGAAGCTCAAGGCTGTACAACCCTTCTTTTCATTAAGATGCATCCTTGATGCTCAAAGATACGTGCTGAGATTCTTTTTTAAAAGAAAAAAAACCCTATGCTGTCTAAATAGATCAGTCACCAACGGGTAGTCCTCAACTTATAATAATTTTGTCTGAAGTTATAATGGGGCTGAAAAAGCGACTCATGATTGGTCCTTGCACTTACAATTGTTGCAGCGTTCCTATGGTCATGCAATCAAAATTCGAGCATTTGGCAACCAGCTTGTATTTGCAGCAGTTGCAGCATCCTGATCATAATCTGTAACCTTCCTAGGGGGAAGCGAAGTCAATGGCGGAAATTGACTGTGGTCATTAACTGGATCCATTTAATGACCACAGCAAAATGGTTGTAAAATCAGTCAGGATTCAATTAACAACTGCATCATTTAACTCAGATCCCAGTTGTGATCATGAGTTGACGATTACCTGTAACTCTGTTATTGGGTATTGGAGGAGAGTTGTTATGATGTCAGCTTTTCAAGGGAAGATCACTGAAGTTTTTATGCTTCATAATGTAACAGAAGAAAAGAACAGTTTTTCGATATTTCCTTCTCACAATGAGAGAGGCTATTAAAATTCAAGTTCCAGTTAACTTTCAGTTCTGTATCTCAAAATCAGACTTGGTTCGGTGACAGATCACAAGTCCATTAAATGTCAGAATGAAGTGACTGACGTAGAAAACCTAGTTAATGCCATAAGAGAAGTATCATATGGTTTCATTAGTTTGGGCTCAGCAAGGACCAGCTATACCAACATTTTCTTCTTTTACAATTGGTTACCACACATACAGTGGTGAAGAAGTACCTTGTCCCTTATCCTGTGTCTTCTTGGACCAACCTATATTCTTCTGGTAGGTATCAAGGAGGACAGGATAGAGTATGCTTAATTTGCCCATTACAAGCAATAGGATCCCATAATGCCATTGCCACTGAAATAACATCATGCATTTCTTTTTTAGAAGCCCTCTAAATTGATAACTACCACAGCATCTCAGCATATTTTCTAGATTGAAGAGTTTCTTGCTTCCTTGGTCTCTGCCGTGACTCCAGGTGAGCAAAGAAGGAAAACCCCTCCACACCCATATCTTCTACAACCTGTAGAAGATCAAAAACTTCTGTAATATGCTCTCCCTTATTTGCAAGACAGTTCCATCATCAGCTGTTCTGACTTTGAAAGGAACCTTTGAAGAACAATCAAAACAACAATCCATGCCTGGAGCAATGAGAGTAGGCATTCTGTAGGCAGAAGGTCCTATTTCAAAAGCTATGTTTATTTATTTACTGTCCAACCTACTGCCCTACATTGAGATGGCAAACATTGTAATCTTTCCTCACAGGACTTATTACCATATCCAAATCATTTGGGTTACCCTCTTCACATTTTTCTCCTTCGATGATATCATTTTTCAGATGCAGTGGCTAAAAACGGATAGAAGCAATACCAGTATGAGAAACAGCCTGGAACTTGATTTCCTTCTAAAGTTATTATCTGGTGGCACAAATGATATTTTTGATATTTCCTAGAAATATCTGAACCCAATTTGCTATCTGTCAACTTCTCCTACCTTAATATTACCTACATTTTGGAGATTCATTAATTATGGATAAATGATCTCTTGAGGATCTCCTATTTCATCTCATTTCATCTTCCATTTCATCCTATGAATATCTTCTTTCCCTCAGGTTATAGACAATACACTCATTGATTTGACAATAGATTTTCCTGCCAGACCTCTAAAGCAAGGTAGTGAATTGACCATAACAGATTTTATGTGTCAGAGGCAACAATTTGATTCTACAATATTGAACCTCATATTGAATCTATTTGTTTCGACTATAATATAGTTGAAACTCAAGTCACATTGCACTTAAGAGAAAGAAGGATGGAAGGAAGCCAGTGAATTAGCATCTTGTTTCCATGAAAACGCCTTAGCATGCTAAATCCATACTAAGCATCCCAGAACGTCACAAGGGTGTTTTGCTTGGGCAGGATGCTATGTTAGGTCAGAGTTCATTAGGATTTAGATGGGAGATATTCATGGAATATCCTGGGATAAGGCAATCTCAAACTACCAGCTAAAAAACCTACATAGACACATTGAACCCAACTCAATCTTTACAATTTACGTATCTAATCTATGATTTAATATCCAAGAATCAAGACCTCCATATGTGTTATCCTATATTTAATAGAATCCCTCACTGCTAGCTATGAGCACTGAAACCCGGCAACACCTTCACAGTGAAAATGAAAGGGTACTGAGGAAAAGTTCAGTCACCTTTAGAAAATTCTTCTAACAACCCTGGGAGATGTTATGAAGTCACCCTGAATGCTACGAAGTTGATCTTCTCAGGAAACATCATCACCTTAGCACACCACTCGAAAAGAAGACGCATGATTTGCATCTCATTGGATTCGCTCCTTTGAAAGCTAAATACAGGCATTGGAAAATGCTATGGAAAATGATCCAACTTGCAAAAGATCTTTCTGCTCAAGAGTTTCCTGGCCTTCACGGCACTTGTTTCCATACAACACAGCCATTTGCAAAGGATAACATGGGCCACCTGCACTCAGTTGCTTCTGAATGGAAATGTTTCCCACCCTTCAAACAGTATCAGAGCAGTCGGTGTTCCTTCAAATGTAGGAATGGCTCTGCACATCATCTTAGGAAACCTTTTGACCTTATACCTTTTAACTACCATGCAGGAATTTCAACTTGTTCATTCATTGTAGAAAGCAATGCCATCTTTTAAAAATAAAGTGAGGAATCTCACTAAATATGTCAGCAAAAAATATATCCCCTGCATTTTCTCTTTGGGAGGGTTATCACTCTTTTCCACTTTTTGCCGTAATGCAAATACAGGCCTCCAGGTAATCATTTACCATCTTTCCATCTGACTTGGAGGTTGCAACCTTTCTAGAACACCAGCAGGAACCATGTATAGAAAAATAAATATTGGGATGGTCAAACACAGCGTCTCCCAATAAGATAATTTGGCAAAATGTCAGTTACACATTGTGCTCCAAAGCAACCTTTTTGAAGATTTATAGACAGCTTCATCTGGAGATGGAGGTGTCAGAGTGAAAATCACCAAGAATAAGTTAAATATCTGCTCTGCCATACTAGAATCAAATGAAGGGGGCTACAGCCACCGAAGCACCAATGACTTGCTGTATTGATAAGCCCACATTTTTTATTCTTCCAACAACCTGGTGAGGTAGGTTAGACAAAGAGTGACTACCAGAGTAAAAGTCATATGAAAAGGGAATTTGAACTCATGGCTTCCACAGGACAAGCTCAGTCCAGTTCCCACTATGCCACATAACCTCTTTAAAGTGCTAGGAAACTTTTCTGTTTCTCAGTCCCAAAAGTGGGCCTAAAGCAGGTTTTTCCAAGTTATGAAGTACAGGAAGAGGCCAAAGGAGGTGTGAAAAACTTAATTACAAACCTTTCTCAAAGTTTCATTGCCTTGTTTTCATTGTTCATCCGTGTTCATTTTGGTGTTTGGAACTTTTAGGGGAGATGTGCACATTAAGATTACACTAAAAGGAGGTGTGATTGCCAACAGTTTAGGAACCCCTGGCCGAAAAAAAGCAATCCCCCATCATGACATGAAAATAAAACAAGCTCATTCTAAACATCTTCATCCCCTGCATAAATTACTGAAGATCAACCACCAGTGTGAAGAACTTAAAAGATGAAAACCCTAAAGCTATAGGTGAGAAGGCCACGTTCTCCGAACACTTTCCTCTTCCTTGTGACATAACTGACACATCGTCTCAAGCCAACGGCCGAGACCTTCGTCGGGCACGCGTCATTTTTCCCGATTTCAGAATCGGTCTTTCTTCATCACTGCTCGCCGACCGAGCACCACTTCACCTCCCCGAACGTGAGCTCACGCTTCCCTGAACCTTTCATGCACTGCAACAAGCCAAATCCGTCGCAGCGCTGCACATTAACACACGCTGCCGACGCACATTGGTGGCACCTCTATTTGTTTAGCCTCGGGGTTTGCAACAACGTAGCTGGCTCTAAATCGGACCTAAGCCATTTCTCCGGGACTTTGTGTCGGTGCGAAGCAGCTCCCCCGTTTTAAGCTCCCCCTCTCAACAATTCCAAAACTTTCAAATCCTCAGGGAAGAGGCGAACTTACGAGTGCCTCGGGCGAGGCATGGTCTTCCAGCGCACAGGTCGTTGTGGCACTCAGACGGGAGAGCCTCCCCCGCCTTCCGGAGAACCGCGGTCCGTAAGTCAGAACGAGGCAGAAATGACTCCGATTCTTCTTGGGTGACTGTGGCGAGGTGAGTAAATCGCGGGGCTTCCTCCGGGAGAGGAGCCGGGAAGAAGCGTCGCGAGGCTGACGCGGGGAGGCGCCAAGGGGCGCAGGTGAGCAGCAGGCACGCGAGGGCAGCGGCGCGGACCTCACCCGCGTGAGGTCCGCAGAGGGGAAAAGCGCGCAGGCAAGCCGCGCACCTACCGGCCGCCTCTGGATCGCTCCGGAAGCGAAGCCGGGCGCGGATCGCGCCCCGCCATCCCCGGAACCAGGCTTCGCTCCTGGAAGGCGATGCTGCCTCTTTTCGCAGGAGCCAGCGTGCCCGGGCGCCCTCATTGGGCAGCGGGCGTCACGTGGCCGCCGAGGACGAGAAAGTTTTGTCAAGTTTTAGCTTGCGGGTTTTGGAGGGGATCGGGCCCCTCTTTTTTTGCAAGCGAGCGGGGGAGAGGGCAACCAAATGAATTAGTTCAAGGAATTAAGTAATTACCGTTGAAGGAAAAACCAGTAAAGAAAAAAAACCCAGAGTGGGTTTGTTTGTTTGTTTTAGGGCACGGAGGAAAAAAAACAACACAACGCAGTTATGTCTCGCTCGGATGTTTTCCCGGGGTAGATTTGGGATGCTGGATTCTTTCCCAAAGTCCTAGGAGAAACTACGGGGGAATTTGACTCCGAAATCACGATCGCTTCCATTCCCGATGGTATTCCACGGTATACCATTCCCGCGATGTGACTTACTCAGGAGGAAGTTTCAATAAAATCAAAGGGTGTACAACTCACTAAATGGCTGTGTAAGGTTGACACCAATGCCTTCTCGCAGGAAAATGGATGCAAAATGGCACTTCAGCCTCACTCTGACATGTGAATTGGTGTTTAGGATTGTCTGCTCATTATCTCAAACTCTGGAATCATAAACTAGCAAATCTGAGTAGAAAAACATCCTGAAAGCAAGTTTGATTGCCAAAGAAAACTACATAAGCCTTTGAGGAAGTGAGCTACAGCTCAAGAAAGCTTCTACCCATGAATACATTGTGTTATTCTTTAATAAAATACATTATTTGGAAAAGTATTTATGAAAAAAATATATTATTTGAAAATTTACTTGTCATCTCTTGGCATTTGTATCATGCTTGCAATTGTTTTTACTGTCTTTGAATTCTGTTCATCACCCAACTTCATTTGTTGAGATGAGTGGCCATATAAACTGGATAAATGAATAAATAAAAAAATAGTTGTGAGGGGAGGTTGATGAAGGAGGGAGTCAAAAATGTAAAATGCAGACAAAAATCCACACTTTTTTGAACATGCATTGACAGATATAAAAAAAGAGAAACAGACAGTTTGGTGTCGTGATTAAGATGCTGGCCTAGAAGCCAGGAGACTTTGAGTTCTAGTCTTGCTTTTGGCATGAAAGCCAGCTGGGTGACCTTGGACCAGTCACTTTCTCTCAACTCCAGCCCATCTCACAGGGTTGTTGTTGTGGGGATAATAGGAAGAAAGGAGTATTAGGTATGTTCACTGCCTTGAATCATTAAGAAAAATAATAAAGGTGTGATAAAAACCTAATTACTAATAAAATAGAAGACTTCAATTGCAGTCATGGCCACCAAGACTTTTTGATCTCCAGATGTTCTGATGCCCATGAAGTCATCACAGCCAAACTCAATCACATAAAGTCTTTTATTTCAAGCAATGCTGAAGAGCAAGATTATCAAATAACCAAAGGAAATTTGTTAGCCACTGATCAATTTGTGCACCATAGAAAATTATACCATTATGATATATGCTGTCTTTTCATGCCACTTGGAACCACAAATTAGCACATTTTTGATTTAGAAATCAGTGTGTCTTGCAACCTAGCAAATTAGCTTCATTCCTAAAATGGCTGTCTGCCAGTGTGAATCTTGCAAAGCTTCTCTCACCACAGAGATCAATAATCACCAGGAAATATTTGCACATTAAGTATCAGTACAAGATAAAACTACAAGGGTGAACGACACTTGCAATTTTAAAGTAGAACTAGCATTCAAGAACCAGTTTGGTATCATGGTTAAAGCACCAGACTACAAACCAAAAGACTGTGAGTTCTAGTTTGTCCTAGGCACACAATCAGTTGGGTAACTTTGGGTGAATCATTCTTTCATCCTGGGGAGGAGGCAATGACAAACCACTTCTGAAAACCATGCCAAGAAAACATTAGGGACTAGTCCAAGCGGTCTCCAAAAATCAAGACTTGAAGACACCCACCGTCCCTTCCTCCCAAAATGCTCGGTTTGATGGCATGGACTGAATCAGCATTTGCTTTGTTCCACTGCTTTCAGTCACAGACTCACTTTCGGGTTCAATTGTTGTGAATCTTGCAGCTGGTTTTGCTGGCAGCTAAAAAGCGAAGTGGATCCAGGCACTGAAGCTCAATAGACCGCTGCTGAGAAGATTCTTGCTGTGTCCCAAAGGTGCTTTCAGTGCTGTGTTTAATCAAAAGGATCAAGAGCTGCACTCCATGCCGAGGAGAACGAAACCAGGGAATCAGAGTGCAAAGTCCTGGTTGGAAAAGGCATCCAGGGCTACAAAATAAGTAGCCATTCAGCTTCCTTTGCTGTAGCGCAAGAGCTGCTCACAGGTGGGCCGTTAATGCAAATGGGGCTTCCATTGATGAGGACATTCATTTGCATAACAAATGATTTGTCTTTTCTGTTTTTTCCGACTTGATCAGATGGTAACATCATTAGCACTGATTTTGTACTTTGAAATTCCTAGTCCTCTCCCAGCACAATGATCCCTAATAATTTCATACTACCTGCGGTTGCAGGAAATTATTGTCCAGAATACCTGATATGCGTCAGGATGGAGAAAACTCATGTCGAGTTTTTGAAGGGTTTTCCTTCTCTCTCTCTTTATAATCTTTTCATAGTACAGTATTTTCCCTACTGGTTTCATAAAAGATTGTATTTTCTTTGGTCAAGCTGCATGTCACATCAGTCCCATACATTTTGATTGTATGCTTAAATGGGTCACTTTTGGTATGAAGCAGATCCAAGTGAAGAAGTGCCCACGTATATAAGTGTCAATAACTGCAAAATACAGATGCCAGCCTTGTAGATCATAGGTATCTACAGGAGAGCAAATGTTGAAAAGCACTCATGATATCATGGCTTCAGCACTATGTCTTATGTAGTTAGGGTGAGATTTGAATCATTATGTTACCACCCATCTCAATCTTCTTGCAACATCATAGTTTATTATGGATACTATTAAGCGGTGATATGAAACAAGAGAAGGGTTTAGGGAATGATACTGGAATGAACTAAATTTATTTGGATGTCTCTTTTCTTTCTTCTATTTTGAATCCCAGCTTTCAGAATTTCCAACCAACTGTGGTCAATATTATGGATCATTTGTTATAAAAGAGACTGACAAGTACAGAAAAGGTACCATTCGAACGAATGTGTTGGATATATAGTCTTCATTTGTACTCCAAAAAGTACAAGCGTTTAAGTAACGAGTGTTGCTTATATCAAAGCCAGTAGAATTTTTATGCCTGTGACATTAAGGGACCCCTCCCAAAGTCTTAGATTGAGCCCCCCAGTTCAGTCAGCACTTTAAATGCTGCAGAATTATTGATTTACTTTGATTTATATAGGTGCTCTTCTTACCAGTGCAACTCTGGACACTAACTGAATTAAGATAAAATATAAATAAGATGTATATGTAATAATAATACATAAGCTGTGTCAAACCAAAGCAAAGGTAGTACCAGTAGTAATAGGGGCCTTGGGTACAATTCCAAAACAAGTGATGCACTAATTGAACACCATCAGCATTGACAAAATCACCAACAGTCAATTGCAAAAGGCAGTATTCTTTGGAACAGCTCGCATCCTGAGATGATACATTTAACAAACCCAAAGAACAGCATCTGCTATCCCAGATCCTTGGGAAGGACTCGATACGTGGACAAAAATGCCAAATCCACTCTACACAGATGGCTGACTGAGTGATGAACATAATAACTCTAAATATATAGCCAAGATATTCCAATGGACTGGACTAACGTACCACTCTTATTATCAACAGGGGGAAAAAAGTGAAAACCAAAGGAATCAAGATGTCCTATGGGAATAACATCAAGATAATCACTACAAATACCTGGGCATCTTTTAATCTGACAACATCAAACACACTGAATCAAGAAAAAGGTAGAAGTGAATACATCGTAAGAATGAAGATCTTAAGTCCAAACTCAGTGGAGGAAATACTATCAAGGCAATCAACACATGGACATTTCCAGTGATTCCAGTGACACAGCTGGAATAGTGTACTGGACTCAACAAGAACTAAACACCTTAGACAGGAAGACCAGAAAAATAATGATGATGAATCATAGCCTTCATCCACGCAGCGATCTTGACAGACTCTACTTACCAAAGAGCATGGAATGTGGCAAATACATCAGGCAAAAGAAGAAAAAAAGGCATTGGAAGGAAATATCTGAAGGACACTGAACAAGATGCTGGTACGCCATGGAGACTTACTGAATATGAGAGGGACCAAATTCGCATACAAGAAAATGGAATGAAAAATAAAAGAGAGTCATGGCACAGCAAAATACTCCATAAAAAAGGTAACACTGCCAGTTGTGTCTGACTCTAGGGGGAAGTGGAAGTGCTCATCTCTTGGTTTCCTAGCCAAAGAGCCAGCGTTGTTCAAAGACCCTTCCGTGGTCATGTGGCTGACATGACTATAAGCCAAGGTGCATGGAATGCTATTACCTTTCCCACCTAAATTAGGTGGTACCTGTTTATCTACTTGAATTTTTACATGCTTTCAAACTGCTAGGCTGACAGGAGCTGGGGCAGACAATGGGAGCTCATCCTGCTAAAGGGCAGCGCTTGGATCTTGAACTCAAGCCGCCAACTTTCTGGCTGACAAGCTCAGCATCTTAACCACTTGTGCCACCATGTGACCCCAAAATATTACAACAAGACCTGGCAATGCCTAAGAGCAGGAAAGCTGAAGAAGGAGACAGAGGGGCTAATTCTGACTTCGCAAGGCCAACCCTTAAGAACAAATAGCCAGAACTGAGACGATCCTGATCGTCTGCTTCACATGTGCTCCACATAACTACCTTTCTTCCCTTCATCCTCCTTCCTACCCCTCCCAATTTAAATCCTTCATCAATCTATTTTATGCTCCTGATGAAGTGAGCTGTATCTCAGAAAAGTTTATGCTTTTTGATAAAAATGTGTTAGTCTCAAAAAGTGTACCTGATTTTTTTGCTATCATAGACTAATGAAGAAAGAAGAGATTAGGGATAGATCCACATGGAGAAAATCTATGTGATCACTAAGAGTCAAAAATGACTTGATGGCTCATAATAAAGCAATCAAGACTCGTCCTGCTACCCTGCTACAATGTCTACAGTCTAGACTGTAGACAGTGGACCCAAAATCAAAAGTGCTTATTAGACAGAACACTCATCATGAAAAGTATTCACTGAAAGTTTTTTTGTAAACTTTCAGGCCTAATTGGGTATTTCCTGGAAAATTAACTCTAGCCGGAACTCATATGCCCCTTCTTATCTTCCCTTCCTCATCCATAGAAGGAATTGCATCCATTTATGCCAAATAATTTTTCTCAAGGGTGAAAGAAATAAATCCCCAAATGTTGTGGCTGTGTTGGTCATGAGATAAACAATTTAGTTGTGAATCTCCGTGATTGCTATAATTATTCAGGTGGTTTGGATTTCACTGACTGCATCTTCGAAAAATAAAATCATGCAAAGTCCTGGAAGATGAAAATACCATTATTTATAATGATAATACTGTACTGTAATCATTTTGATTTTCCATTCTGTTCTATTTCTGGGCTTTAATAGAACCTCTTGCAATGGGAGGGACAAGAGGGTTTTATGTTTTGTTCTCTACTCCCTGTGATTAAAAATGCACCAATACAGTATGACGGGCTGATAACACCAACAAACTGCCTGGGAGAGAAAATAGGCGTGCAACACACTCGCTCCATCTACTGGCTGCACCTTAACATTACTCTCACTCTTTAACCTAGAGTTCAAGTGGCTACTAAGTTCTGGACCTCTGGTGGGTCCATCCAAAGTTTTCCAATGCGTTCCATGTTTTCCATGAAACACAAGGTATGCAGTCAAATGCCTCTGACTCAAGATATACAGATGCCAGTGTTTCTCAACCTTGGTGCTTCTAAGATGGGCAGACTCTGATTCCCAAAATTCCCCAATCAGCCATGAATTCTAGGAGTCAAAGTCCACTCATCTCAAAGTTGCCAAGGTTGAGAAACACTGGCTTGTGTGTTCCAGCGGGGACAACTGCGCCACATCCGGACATTCTTAGCTAATTCTTCCCAGGTATTTCACATTTCCTGCTACTACTGCTGGCAGCCTCGTCAAAAATTCAGATCTTTAGCTTTAACGTGCATTCTGTGGCTGAGCAATACAAACATTCTCATTTCATACTTGGGCCTGATTTTCAATTTGCTAGAAAGCTTCAGCCACCCAAAAGGCTTTTTGAGCATTGTTTAAAAAAAATATCTAACCCCGTAGAAGCTCAAAAGTCTGATTCTTGAATCAAGGAGTTTGAATGATCCTGTTTTTTATAGGTTGCGTGTATGGTCCTTGATTAACCACCATTTAAACTTAAGATGTTGCTGAACGAGTAGCAGCTGTGACCATTCTTCACAATTATGACACTGAAGCAACCCACAGTCGTGCGGCTGCCATTTATGACCTTCATTGCCAGCTTCCCACAAGCAAAGTCAAAGGGGAAACAGACAGATTGCAAACGGAGACCACATGCTTAACAAACTGTGGCGATTTGCTTAATGGTAGTGACTGGAATGGTGGAATTTCTATTGCTAAGCAGGGTAGTCATGTGAGGTCATGCTATACGACCATGCCACTTAACAACAGAAATTCCATTCTCAACTGCTGTCGTTAACCAAGGACTACTTCTATACAGTGCTTTGAACATTTAGAACAGCGTTTTTCAAAATTGGTAACTTTTAAGATTTGCGCACTTCAGCTCCCAGAACTCCCACTGTTGGATGGGAATTTCCTCTTGCCTTTGTATGACCTATGCAATGATAATTTACTATATTCCAGATAATATTGAATATAACAGCCACTTTTGCATAGTGCTTAGAGCTCCAGATTAGAAACGGGAAGACTGAGAGTTCTAGTTCCGCTTTAAGAACAAAGCCAGCTGGGTGACCTTCGGCCAGTCCCTCTCTCTCAGTCCCTCTCTCAGGCCAGTCCCTCTCTCTCAGCCCTAGGAAACGGGCAATGGCAAACCACTTCCAAAAATCTTGCCAGGAAAACTGCAAGGACTTGTTCAAGAAATCATCAGGAATCAACATTGACTCAGAAGTGCCAATATAATATTCACTGTCAGGGTTAGATCCATCACCATTTTTAAGCAGCAGACATCATTTTCTCCTACGGTATTTGCACAGCTAGAGGGAAATGAACATTGCTGCGTCAGAAGTAATAAAAATTGTGCAAGTCAGTTTGCTCTCAGCTTATTACTTGTACAGTGTTCTTAGTACAAAGTGGACTCAGGCAATTTCCCATCTGAGAAACTTCACCAATTGCAATCAAGATTTCCTTTTTCACCTCATGGTGGGAGTAACCAAGAAGGTGCCTGCTAAATTCATTGTTTGCTGTGATGTTGAACGTCACACGTCTTGGGAACTGTCCTTTATTCACATGCTACACTACGTGCTGATTTCTGCTAATTTCTTCTACAAGCTGCAACGGATAAGGACAGAGCATAGGAAGAGAATGACAACTGGATTTCCATCGTATTTAATTGTGGAAAATGGGATTTCCAAGAAAATAACAGTAGGAAGCCTTTGCTTTTATTATGGAGTTCATATTTATTCATACAAACAATGTATACACATGACGATATATTGTTGAAGACAGCAACAGATTTCTAATTTAACAACCCTGTAACAAAATTTAACTAAATTTAACATTTATGAAAATATAAATCTCTGACTGGGGGAATTCTTCCCTGACAATACAAAGTTTACATAAAAACATTCAGTATGATCTATTGGTTGCAAACAATTTAAGAAAAGGCATTAAAGCCATATATATATATATTTCAGACAGGCTTTTACATAGAATAATTATATACCATAGTAATTTTCTAAGCTGAGTATTCATTTCCCTACAAAAATGGTCACTGAGGTTGAAAATGAAAATCATTTTAGAAGTCCAATTTGCTAAACCCAGGTCTGCCCAAAATCTTGTTCCAGGCCAGTCTAGTGGCAGACAAATTATTTTTCTCCAAAGGGGAGAAGTGAACAGCAATTTCTGCCAATTGACAAGACAGCACAAGTGAAGGGAGAAGAAAGGATCCAGTCACAATCCAGACAGTAAAATGCTCTTTGCTCTAACATTTAAACCTTTTGCCTCTGCTTCATATATTATTGTAAACTGCAGCTGATGGGTGATGTGGCCACCCACAGGCTGACGGCTGAATGGTGTTCTGGCTGTACGACATTTATGCTAGGCGTGGGTACTGACTTACAAAGACTTCAAAGTTGGCTCCTTCACGTGTAGATCTGCCCATGCTGGTTCATGAAACCAGGGAGATCGAGATGCCTCTTTCCCCACATGTCATCTGAAATCACAGAATCACAGATTTGTAGAACTGGAACGCGCTACGAGGATTACTCAATCCGCCCACTACAACAAAGCCATCCACGGGAGAGAGCTCTCTCACCATTTCTTAGAGAAAGCAATGAGGTCTCAGCATGCTTTTTTGCAGGGCGTGGGAGGAGTCGAAGCTTTGAGAGCCTGAAGTCAGCTTATTATACACAGCTGTTTTAATTTGGTTTTATGGATTTTTTAAGAGTTTGATGTACTACTTTAGACTTTAGACATTTAAGACACATCATGAAATGGCTAGGACTTGATAAGTAAGCAGTATACAATTGTTGGGAATAAATTTGGTGCAGATCCTGGTTGAAGCAAGTAGGACTCCTTGCAGTTGTATGTAATTTGATCCTAGGAATCCTGTAAAAAAACGGGGAATGTGTTTTATTCATATCCTTTGAGATATATTCCAAGGATATGAAGGATAAAAAACAAACTATTGAATTTCTACTTTACCTTTATGGGTAGTCCTTGACTTTTTACCTACCATTTGTTTAACAACAATTCAAAGTTACAACGGTGCCGAAAAAAGTGACTTACAACTGATTCTTGCACTTTTGATCATTACAGCTTCCCTGTGGTCACTTGATCTATATCTGGGTACTTGGCTACTGACATGTATTTACAACGAGTTGCAATGTCCTGGGGTCACATGGTCCCACTTATGACCTTTCCTGGGGCTTATGACAAGCAAAGTCAATGGGTGAAGCTGGGTTTGCTTGACAAGTGTGTGATTTGCTTAATCACCGCAGTAATTTGCTTAACGACTGCGGCAGAAAAGATCGTAAAACCGAGAATGGCTAACTTAAAAACCACCTCGCTTATTTATAGAAGTTCTGATCCCAACTGTGGTTGTAAGTCCAGAACTCCCTGAATGCTTCTATAAAATATCAAGGTGGCTTGCGATAATGACAACACAATAACATTTATAAATCAAGACAATTTATAAAACAAAAAAGCAGCAGAATTAAAATCAAATTTAAATTGGAATTAAAACATAATCAAACTGACACATGATTTTCAAATGTTAAATATTTGATGAAATAAACTGTAAGGAAATGCCACTCCACAGCTCAGTTATTCCGAAGTACAGACATATTTGGTCAACTGGCAATCCTATCCTAATTTATTGAATTATTTCCTGTAAATTTCAGCTTGATTAAGTCGGCTCATTGAAGCAGCATAGCTGTTTCCATAGCACAAGTATCTAGAGCAACATCTTCACCCTTGCACGCACATTGTTTGCTCGCATCATTTGGTAATTCAGGACTTAATGACTCCCAGGAGGCTGTATGCAAGATTTTTATTCAAAAAGTGAAGTGATGCTCCGCAGGTGATGTGCAAGTTCTGATTGTTGTTCAGTGAATGGCCATGTCTGTGCGAAACAACCGGTTCTGGGCAGAGGTGTTGCAACAAGCCAAGATCTTCATCGAAGTGGTGATTTGCAACACCGAGACAGAAAAGGCAAAGCTTGCATCATGACCCGATGCACTTTTCGTCATTTTCTCCCCTTTCCCCTTTGCTGCATTTTGCGATCTCTTTCTTGTTGTCTATCTGTGGCTGTGCGTGCTTCAGAACTGATTCAGGAGATTGATTGAAAGAAGTGCCTTTTTTCGGTCTTCTTTGCTACAGGGATTTTTAAAAGAATTAAAGGAGACCCTAACATAAAATACTGGCTGACCAAATTGGAGCATGCATGCGTTTTTCGTAATCCGGTTATAAAACCACATGAGCTGGAATTTGATGAAGGCTAGGACACCAGCTGCCTTTCTTTTAAACGGGAAGACAGGCCTACGCACGTAAGTCATTCATACTCACAACATTCATTCAGAGGCCGTGCATCTACACTTCCTGCAGCTCGTGGGAGGGATCAGCCACCTCAAACTCACATACTTTGTCTTCATTGAGCTGCGCACGTCAAACAGGGCACCATTCAGACTCCCCAGTCGAAGGCTTTCCAAAGGTGTTTGGACTACAAGTCTCATAATCTTTAGCCAGCATGGCTCTCTGGAGGATTCCAGGTGAAAAAGGAGGGACAGATCCAGTGAGGTGAGCCAAAGAATCAGACTTAAGTCACCATTTTTCATAACCTCAGGCTTTGGAGTGATAAAATCCTATAAAGAGGCCATGAAGGATCCCAAAGCAGGAAGTGAAAAGGGAGACAGTGTATAGAGAAGTAAGAAATCTATTACAAAGTGTAACAGTAAAGAACCCTTTAGGCAGCCAGATTTTTTTTTCCAGCACATACGCAAGCGTAACATGAATCCCCGAGTATTTGGTCATCGCATCTGTGTTTCGCACAGGAAAGAACAGGAATGACAGTAAGGCAAGCACTAATGCATCAGGAAGAATGCCCAGCAGGCGTGAATTCTTTCCATTCGGATTTCTGCCCGGACTAGAATAATGCGGACTTTCATATCACCAAATTAATTGCACGGTTGTCCTTTGACTTAAAAAAGAGAGAATGGAATGGATTGTGCCTAATGCCCTTTTCGCTTGAAAACGTTATTCTTAAGCATAATCGTAAAATACATTGTGAAGAAGATAGAAAACAGCACAATTTTGAGCTCCTTTCTAACGCGATCTAGGTAAGCAATTTCTGAAATTTGTACCTTTGCAATAGAAAACGGTAGAAGACAATTAAACTTTTGCAACTTTGAGTTTTTTTTAATTAAAAGACAAGTTCCTAGCTCTTTAGTTGGCTACGTTGAGATTAACTCATCTTCTACTCTATGTCAATCAGAGAAGGGGAAAAACCAAGCAAAACAAATCAGTGCTATATATCACTGATTTTAGTGAGAAAAGAATTACATTAAAGGCTAGTTCTGACTGAAATCTGTGAGAATTAGTGCTATTCACTGGCTGAAAAATACCTCTACCTATATTTAAAATGTATATTTCAAATGTTTATGGAATGCACCAAGCTCAGGTTGACACGTAATATCCTGTTTGCACCATCAGGAGGAAAAAAAAACACTTTTTTTTTGCAAGTGATATCAATTCAAAATTGCTTCTGGTCACCTGGATTTAAAAATGCTTGATCTGTCTCATTCCAATATGAAAAGTATAACTTCACTGCTTATTTAAAAGCCCCCCCCTCAAAATGGCAGAATACATACAATAATATTGCTTGAAAGGTTCATCAAGACTGTGGATCAAGCCTCATATTCGCGTATTCCTCTTTGCCTGTTATTCATGTTCATTTTAAATATATATGCCAAAATATACTTGAAATCTCTGTTACGCCGAGGGTGAACCGGCTTCTTAATCTATGCTCAGCTGTCCGCAGTGAACACCCTGCAGTCGATGGCGGAACACACCTTGTCATAGCAGTAGTTGTGTTTTTTCGTCGGCGTGGCTTCGCTCGTTTCAGCGTCCGCCACCGTGATGGGGCTATCCCTCGCAAACACCTCTGTAGATTCTCTCCAAATGCAGTCTGCGGTCACCTTGAAACTGTAATTGTGACACTTGGGTCTAATCACTTGAGTTGCATTGTTGAAAATCTGTCGGCTGTTTGAAGTCGCAATTTTAATTTTCAGTGCGGCGTCCACTCGATCCACCACAGTGTAAGTGGCGATGCTTCCGTCGTCAAAGCCTACGATGATGTTCAGGTGCCTCTGAGAAAGAGTAAGGAAAGTGGGAGTTTTGTAAAGGGAACAAGCACCAATGTTTTTGCCATCTGCCAATCTCATTACAATTAAGATGGAGATTGCGCTGCTGGCATCATCGTCTTCGCCGGTGCGAAAACAAATGTAGACGAGATAGCGGCCATCCTGAGACAGCTTCTGCCTCCAGATAACACCAGATGCATGGACCACTCGAAGTTTGCCACTGTGAAGGTCAAGAATGGTGATGTTCTCATCCCCGCGGGATAAAATCCCCAGCTTTCCATTGGGTGATATTTCAAAATCCTCTAAAGTTTTTAAGAAACTGTTAGGTAGCTGTAAGCGTCTGCAAACGACTTCTTCTGTAAGACTACAGATGTTCACTGTTTCAGAAGAAGATATAAAGATCACGATATCAGGACAGTCTGGGATTGGTTTAACATCAACAACGGCGATGCCGTCATCACAACAGAACTTCTTGGTGATACTTCCAGTCCACAGGCTCACTGCTAATACTTTATTTTTTGTCATTCCGACGACAAATGTGTTCGCAGTGGTTATAAAGGCATTCTGCAAGGCAACAAGAATGTTGCAAACTCGGTGGCCTGTTGACAGTCTCCAAATCCTTGATGCGTTTTGCTCACAAAGGGAGACCACAAACTGGTCATTGTGGGTTATCAGCAGTTGACATATCCTTTGCCCATTTATGCGGAAGAGATTTTCACCGGATCCTGTTTGCCACACATACTGGCTGCATTTGTCATCAGATGTAATCATCAGTTTCCCATTGGAAGTCAGAACACAGTTTTCAACGAGGCTTTCGTGCTTAAATATTGCTTCAATGAATCCTGTGTTAAAGTTCCACTTATGTACAGCTTCAGATCCGTCCAGTGTGTAAATCGCTTCACCTTTGGCAGGCAAAACCAGTCTTTGGATTGGCCTGCCAGTTTTGTCAATGTTGGACATCGCCGTTATAATATCGATGTCCCATACAGAAAGGACGCCGCTGGTAGATAAGGAGAGCAGCATGTTATGATGATTTGATTTCATCAGTCGCACGATGTTTCCTGAGATTTCTTGTAAGCTTGCCATGCACTGCCCAGTGTCTCTTCTCCAAACAAAAATGGCCGAGGTATTTTCAATGGAAGCAACGATACAGTCTCCGTTTTTGGATAACGCTGCTGATACAAAGCGCTCATTATGTTTAGCTCTAAACTTCTCAGCGACTTTCCACATGCTCGTGTCAAGAAGCTCAATGCTGAGAGATTTACACATTAAAATGGCACTTTGGTCTTCAGCAAGTTCAATACTGACAAATTCACTATCCCCCCTCTTGCAATCAAAGTCATCCATTAATTGGGGATGGGCAATTTCCTCCGTGTTCCAAACAGAGAGGCCTCCTTCGCTGTCCACCATGACCATTTCTTGAGCTGCATCTAAGACAAGAAGGAATTTGACAAACCCTCCAGAAAATTCAGAGGTCACCGTGGCTATCTTGTCCCCACTGCCTAAATGAAATATTGACGCAGTATTCAGATACTGTCCACAGAAAGCGTACATTCCATCTGCTGAACACTGGACACAAGTTACCTCATACCAACAGTGGAACTGATAAAGTGGCCATCCATAAAGTAGATCTATCACTGTAATGTCCTTACTAGCTTCTAGCCAGGAGAGTACATGGTTTACAGAGAGGGTAAATCCATTTATAAAACTTGAACTAACCCCAATTCCACTATGCTTTGATCCTTTAATTTCTACCTCGGAGAGAAGACAGGAATTTAGATTGTCATAAATCAAGAGTGTGTTCTTGGTGGTGGCCACTACAAGATATTTTTCATTGCTCGTCAGCTTCATGCCCAAAATAACTGACTGAGAGGTTGTAATTTGCCTTAATAGCTGGCGAGTCTCTACATCCCAGGTACTGATAGAGCCATTTTCTAGAGCAACAATAACTACGCTTGGATTAAAGGTAGGCAGGATTTCGGTCACTTGAGAGCAACTGGAAGATAAAGACAGCCTTTCAGGGCTATATGTTACATCCATAGAGGAATGCAATGGAACAATGGAACAATATTTAGGGCCATCTTTGTCACATTCTAAAAGAAGCTGTCTTAGTTTGGGCAAGGAACTGACTACTGGAAGAAGCCTCTGTTGTAATTCAGCAGAGAGGGTCCCTGGATATTTTATCACTTTGTATTTTATGCCACGAAGTGTGGTTGCCAGAAACTTCAGCTCTTTTTCTTGTGAGTAGTTGTAGGCCAACTCCACATCAGAAAGGGCTTTGTCAAACTGCCCAATCTTGATCATGGTGTAAAGCCAGCTGAAGTTCATGATGACGCCGTATAAAATGTCATCAGTTTTCCCACATTTTGTCAAGTGGTGCAAAAGCTCTGTCATTTTCCTGTGGTTGATGAAGAAAATGTCAGGCTCCAAAGGGTTGCATTGGAATACCCAAGGCTGATCAGGCGATTGCCGATCAAAAATTGTCCGGTCTATCATGTGCCTCTCCTCATCATTCATACTCCTGCTGTCACTGTCCAGGCAGTCATTCAGATATTGGTCTTCATTGTAAAGAGATTTCCTTCTGCCCCCTGACCAAACACCTAGAAAATACTCAGCAATAACAGTATGCATTTCATGAACATCTTCTTCACTGTGAAGATAAATCTTTTGCGCAATAAGCTGTAGGTGCCGATTAGCCCAAACAAGAAGGGTCACATTTTTAACTTGTCTTTCTATCAGGTACCCTGCTAATCCTTCTTTTAGTTTTGCAATATAGATGTAAGGTACTCTCAGTGGATTCAGGTTTCTGATGCTTTGACTTAGTTCAAGCATAACTGTATTGTCAAGAGCTAAAATGTCTTCCAATTCCATTTCACTCAAACCAGATTTGGACATTGTGATATAGCCAAGGGCTCGGGATAAAAGTTTTGACCCACAGCTGTTCTGCAGAGACCAGAACATCTGTTCTATACTGTCATGAACAGTGACACAGAGAGTAGACCCATCAACATCCTTGTGAGATCTCCAAGTTCGAACCTCTCGGAAGGTTAAGTTTACAAACATT
The DNA here is from genome assembly GCA_032468055.1 of Acrochordus granulatus. Classification (NCBI taxonomy): domain Eukaryota; kingdom Metazoa; phylum Chordata; class Lepidosauria; order Squamata; family Acrochordidae; genus Acrochordus; species Acrochordus granulatus. The sequence goes on from JANHZU010004899.1 coordinate 29,952, forward strand.
GGCAGGGTGCATTTGGAGAAAGCTTCATTGACGTAGATTTGTTGGCCTGACGTTACTTTTCTCTTAACTTGGAGCAACTGATGCTTCAGGACTTGACTGCACATCTTTCTGTCCCTAGCTGTCAATTCAATGTAATTATCTTCATCATGTATAAGGCTCTTCAGTTTTTGCAGGATCCCATGTTTGTTTGGCAGTGTAGACAATATAATTCGCACGGAACGGGGCAGATGAACAGGGAGCCACCATAATTTCCTAGCATCATCGCTCTCAGCAAGCTGCTCTAGAGCATCAAAAATCAAAACCAAAGGTCGATGAAATGAAGACTCATTCAAAAGGTTAATAAACAAGTCTCGGAGATCGTGGATCTTTTTGGGGTAGCTTTGCACAAGGCATCGATAGTTAACAGCTAACTGTTCGCAAATACTTTGAAGTAGATTTCTAACGTCTGTGCTCATTTCTGTGGATCCTATAAACCTTATAACTATTACAGGATCAGATTCTGGTCCCATTTCTTCCTTCAGCCAGGCATAAGCCTACAAATGTAGAAGTGCAAAGAGATTAATTGTTCAGATTAGTAGACCTCATCAAGGCACACAAACAAGAAACACAGTCAATACATTAAGCTGTTTTACTTTGGGCTATTTATTAAAATTTTACGGTGTTTATATGATTTTTAAATAGGACAAGATTAATTATTAGAATGTTTTGCATCATGGAAGTTGATACGATAATGGGCTGCTTTATTTTTTTCCAGGTTTTTATCCTCATTGGAATACAATAGTCTCTTTTTCACTGGACAGACAAAACATTTTCATACAACTGTGGTTGCCTATTTGTCTTACATATAGAGAACAATTGTTTCTTTATAAAATCTATTTGGGATAATTAATGAAAAGCATATTTTAGAAGTCTATCGTCTGCTATTTCTGTTAAAGTGTCATTTGACCTATATGTTTATTCTTTCACCTCTCTTTGCTGGTTTGTTTAATAAGTGGCAAGATACTACAGAAATGAATACATTTTGTTAAACCCTGCTTGCTTTACAAGATAGTTTAAATTAATGTTTGATTAGTATAAATTATGGTTAGGATTGTTCTATAGGGTCTCAGTCACATTGGACAGAAAGTTAAAATGATATTAAATATAATTTCAATTCAAGGATGAAGATAATTTTCAGGAAAAAAATGACCAAATGATATAGAAGAAATATTCTAGTTTTAGAGTTAGAAGCCTGAACATAAATGACTTTCTTAAAGTTGTTTTTAATTAGAAGATGCCAAATCTTAAAAATTCATAATGTCTACGAGTTTTCCCATAGTTCTGCTTTTACAGGACCATCTCCTTTCAGGAACAGAGAAGGTGATAACATGTTGTGCTAATAATCTACCTCTCAATAAAGGACATGAATTGCATTTATTTATTAACAGTATTTATTGTATTGGTTGTGCTACAATAAAGATCTCAAAATGTAATGATTACAATTCAGTACAATACAGATAAAGAGAATACTAAAGCATAATCTGGAATAAACTGTCAGTTTTTCACCTATTTTCTTTGAAATTATTGTGTCTTGAAAATAAATTATGTAAAGATTTTCTATCCTAATGGAAGTGGGTGTTTGTAGGGCACAAAAATGTCAAAGGCCTAATCAAAAAGGCCAGAGTCACATGGGACCTTTCATGTATTTGGTTAATTTTGATAAATTCTTACAATTTGCAGCCATTGTTTTGCCATGGAAGATGACATTCTACAAGCCAGAACAGGTGAATCTTTCAGCCTATATGAGGAAGGTAATAAACAGACCCATTTTCTCACCAACTGAGCTCCAAGAAAGTACATATTTTTGAGAACTTTGGGCCAAAATCCATCTTTGTCATTGGTTCTGGGCAGAGGTGTTGCAACAAGCCAAGATTTTATCAAAATGGTGATTTGCAACAGTGATACAGAAAAGACAAAGCTTGCATCATGACGCGATGCACTTTTCGTCATTTTCTCCCCTTTCCTCTTTGCTGCATTTTGTGATCTCTTTCTTGTTGTCTATCTATGGCTGTGTGTGCTTCAAAACTGATTCAGAAGATTGATTGAAAGAAGTGCCTTTTTTCAGTCTTCTTTGTGAGCCTGAAATAAAGCTATGCCTGCTTTAAGGCTCCTATTAACTTCAATGAGTTAAATCCTTTTTCTTTCTATGTTCTGCTTTAAGGACATGATAACAAACAGAGAAAGTATCTAGAGAAATCTATAATCACAGGTTACCATAAATGGACTTAAAATAAAACAGAGAAATATTTTTCAGTCAGGTTTAAAATAGAAAAAATAATGGGAATGCTGATGGTTTTTACCTTCTTTGCCACTTCTGCTAATAAAAATGTTTTTCCAGTGCATGGTCCTCCATATATAATAAGAGGGTTAATGTGGCCCATTTTCTTAGGTAGGAGGTATTTGCGCATGATATTCCTAGCATCACATCTATATTCATAGAATGAAGAGTAGGTTCTACATAGAGAGGAATGTTGCAAGACGTCATCATAGATCCAGTCTGTTTCTATGTCAAAATTCTGTTGCACTGTTGCTTGGATGATATCAACCATATCTTCATAGAACTGTTTCCCAAGCCCTTCAATGTAGTGATTCTCAACTTCTTGGGTGTAACCATATTTGATGTCACAGTGGGTAACAGAAGTGTAGACCCTCAAATTGGATGAAGCAACAATGGTAGGAACAAATTCATCCCTGAGTTTGATCAGTTTCTCAAGTGCTTCTGGATCCCTCAGAAATTTTCCACTTACATGAAGTACATCCATATATTTCTCCATCTCGGGAACTTTAACAAAACGTTCAATGTTAGCAATCTTCCGAATATAGCAAACACACTTCTTCAAGAAGGCTGGCGTTTGTTTTCCTAAGGCAAAATCAAATTCATCTTCGATAGCTGGGAAAGGGATAAAAAAAGAGAGAAAATCTAAAGATCGTAGAAAATAAAATGAAATGTGCTCTGTTGAATCCAAGTATTTACCAGGCCATACGAAGCTCTTCCAATAATTTCCCCCATATTCTATTCCAGGAATCATAAAGACAAAGCAAGTTATGTTCTATGCATTGCCTTTTCTATCCCTTAAATATTCAGAAGTGGTATTAAGAGACAGAATTTAGGAACAGTTATATGTATGATGAATAATTGCATATACAGTAATTAACGACTATACAACTGAGGTTAACCAGTATAGCCCTAGTGCTGGTCCCAAGCCCGGATAAATGGGGAGGGTTGCTTAGGAAAGGCATCTGGCATAAAACCTATGCTGGCTTACTAAAACCTATATGCAAATAAACAAACAGATTTCCATACTGGATCGGTCGAGGCCTGGTTTACCAATAGCCGCCAGCAGTACTGTTAGCCAACAGGGTACTGCTGGAAAGTATGCCACTGTTGGACAAAGGAGGAGGAGAGGGGGTAACCATGCCCAGGGAAAGCAAGAGAGAATAAAAGGTAAAAGTGTGGAGGTAAGAGTAGGAATCTTAAATGATGGCACTACGACAGGTAAAGGAAGGGAAGTAGCTGATATGATGGAGTGGAGAAAGGTAGCTATACTGTGTATCCAAAAGACTAAGTCGAAGGGAAGTAAGGCAATGAACATTGGAGGTGGGTTCAAGCTGTTCTACCATGGCTTGGATAGAAAGAAAAATGGCATAGGAATAATCTTAAAGAAATTAAGAATTAAGGATGAACACAGGGTGACATATAAGAGTGGAGGAAGGTGCACACAGGTGGACTGCATTCTATGCAGGAGATACAGTCTCAAAGAGATCAGAGACTGTAAGGTGGTGGCAGGAGAGTGTGTGGTTAGACGACATAGAATGGTGGTCTGCAAGATGATCTGAGAAGCGAGGAGAAGGAAGAGAGTGAGGATTGTACCAAAAATCAGTTGGTGGATACTAAAAGAGGAAGAATTTTATGTGAAATTTAGGAAGAAGGTGAGTCAGATCCTGGGCATCAGTAAGGAGGTGTGGGATGGCTGGTCAGCTATTGCCAAAATGAGAGAACTAGGAAGAGAGAACTAGGAAGGTTCTTGGTATGACATCTGGAAAGAGTAAGGGAGACAAAGAGATTTGGTGGTGGAATGAAGAAGTCCAGGAAAGCATAAGAGGAAAGAGACAGAAAGATTGAAGAAAAATTGGGATAGCAAGAGAAATGAGGAAAGCAGACAAGAGTATAAGTAGACGCAAAACAGAGTGAAGAGAGAAGTGGCAAAGGCAAAGGCATATTATGAGATGTATGAGAAACTGAACTCAAAGGAAGGAGGAAATATCTTGTATCAACTGGTCAGACAGAGAAATAGAGCTGAGAGGGATGTGCTGCAAGTTAGGATGGTAAAAGATGCAGATGGAAATGTGCTGACAAACCAAGAGAGTGTTTTAGGTAGGTGGAAGGACTACTTTGATGAA
>JANHZU010004899.1:45347-59885 GCA_032468055.1 Acrochordus granulatus
CTTGATGTTCTCAGATTTCCCACTGTCTGAAAAAAATCTACCTTGCGCTGTATGCTCAGTTACAGATATATGACAGTAACATTTTCTGTAGAGTAGAGCTTTATGGCAGTTCAGATTCAGTCTCCAGCAAGTACTTCCAACCATGAAGGAGGACAAATGTGTCACCTGTCTGCAACACCTTAAAGTCTCTACGTCTTTTCCCAGGATTATACGGCTGCTATAAGGTATCAGAGATGGGTGATACATTGTGCGCTGAAGCACTTTTCCAGCACATTTGAAGCACTGCCCATCCCTGTTGTACTTCATTAAATAAAAAGAAGTCGGATCATACTACTTCGCTGAATTTACTTTGTTTAAAAAATGGCTTTGTGTTATGTCGGTATCATATCACGCCAAAGCATGCAATTCTCTACTTCAATGTTGTTCCAAGCATCAGCGGAGCTCCAATGTTTCTGGTGTACATTTTTTTTCTGGTCTTCCTATCAACTTGGATAGAATCCAATCCAAGCTTTCTGTTCACAAAACAAATGTTATGATACTGAGCTATTTAAATACTGATGTCTGCAAAGACATTTCCATTTACTAAATTTAGTCTCAGAGTTGTATTGGAGTAATTCTGGTTTAAACTAATAGTAAGTCTAAATAAGCTAGGAGACATGAACTCCCGAGTTTAAAATGATTATCTCAGCAAAATGAGAGAGAACAGCCATGCGTAGCAAAAATATAAAAAAGAAAGAAATTAACAGTTGAGATTTCTTGCATTCGGTCATTTCTGCTAATATTATTTCAAAATCTTATTTTAGATAAATCACTTCTTAACATCATCTCCTGATCTGCAATATAAAGATATAAATGATGAGATATAAAACACTGAAATACATCTCTGGAATCTATCCCAAAATAACAACAAAATCTCTTAGGAGATATTATGTTAAATATGCATGCTTAACAAAAGGCCACCACTACATTAAAAAGGCTGGATTGATTAGGTAAAACTTTATTTTATACCCACAACAAAACATGGACCTGCTGATGTTTTCAGGCAGTCTTCTAAGAGCCTCATACGAGTTTTTTGAAGCTCTGGATTGTCCCATTCTTCTGGTTCTACTCCCCAGTACAGGTCAATGACCTAGAAAGCCAACAAATAGTATTATAATTGTTATATATAATATTACTCATCAAAAAACAATTCAGAAGGTAACTCAGCATTCTGAAAAATAATAATGAAAGCAACAGTTTAAGGGTTGGGAGTTTTACTTCATGTGTTTATGGGTAGTAGCAAATTCTGCCAAAGGACTAAATCTGGGAAGATAAAGGGAGATCCATTATTAAAACTCATGAGTAACGGGAGTATGTTTAACTCCAAGTATCCTAATTTCAAAGAAACTAGTACTTATGATAGAGGAGAAGAGTGAAACAAGCAACAGCTTGAAGAATAACTTACAAACTTGTCCGTCTGTCCGTCCGTCCGTCCTTCCACCCACCCATCCTCCTCCCTCCTATCCACCTGTATATACACAGGCATACACAGAAATACGACCTATCACCACCAAACATAGCTTATCTCAAAAAAGCAAAGTAGGATTGGACTGAGATGTCAAGAGAGACACCTGGATGAAAGCCACAGCAACCACTTCAGTGGGGTTATCGGGTGTTAGCCACCAGAAATTGAATTTACTATGTCTACTGAACACATAATAATTTTAGACGCTGAACTGTTGACACGTTTATTTTAAATTTACTCCAGTCACATTGTTCTGCTTTGGGGATGGAAGATATTTAAGTGAATATCAGTCCCTAGTTCTATGAATACAAATGCAGTTCCTTAAAAATGTAAACTTGCTCCTTCTTACGTCTACTTATATAACTCCGTACAATTCAGTTTAATTCATACTGTGGCAAGACACAAGACACTGTGAATCCTTCTCTAATATTCTAGAGATGCTCCGTACACTAAACTGATCATCATAATTATTTTCTAACTTGGGTTTATAACAATCAGCGCTAATCATATATTAATAGTGCTATTTTTAAAATCCTTGCTATTTGTTTGGGTTGCTACAATACTGATGACTTTAAAATAGCAGGTGTTTAATTGTTCACATTTTCTTTTGTGCCTACAGATTCACTTTGACTAATCTTAGAAAGATGTAAGCCAGTACATGGAGGAAGAAAGAGAGAAAAAACTGATATGTTTATTTAAAGACGTGAAGTGATACTGTATGATTTCACACCATTTTTAGCTCAAGGAGAGAGAAACATGTTGTAGATAATTCTCAACTTACAACCATAATTGAGCCCGGAATTATGCTCATAAGTTATTGCAGTTGTCAGGTGAGTAAATGTATGACAGGACTCAATTTTTTAACATTTTTTGTGGCAGCAAACACTGCAGTCATTAAGTGAATCAATTTTCCCAATGGAAACTGGAAGTAAATGCTGGAAACCGGCAAAAAACAATGGGATGTTGCAAACAGTCATAAAGCTGACATTTGTTGCACAGGAACTTCAAAACAGGTTGTAAATAGCTTTGGGCAGTCTGTTGTAACTTTGAATGGTGGTTCATTTTGGGTCATAAGTCTAGGGCTACCTGTGTTGAGAAAAATTATTTAAAGGAGAAAAATCTAATGAAGTGATCATTAGCCAATATAGCTGATGTTTTGGGATTCTGTGATGTCTTTTTTTATTGCAGTATCTAAGAAACTATACATTTAGACCCAATGCAAGATTAACCAAAAAGACTTTCCTTTGAATGGGGTGCGAACTAGCATGACAGGGTCCCAGGAATAGGAAACAGAAACATGAGAAAAATAGTCGATGCATGGAAATCTTAGTAGCATTGCAAATGCCACGATCATGTTATTATTTGTTTGATGCTGACTATGTCCAATTAAATGAATCATAAATGAAACATTTCAGTTAGGAACAGGTTTTGAACACCTACAGTGACCCTTCTGTCACTCGTGTAATGCTTCAACAGCTTAACTCTATGTGTGTCACCTGAGAAAAAAGTCCTACTGGAACTTGCTCCTAGATAAATGAGCATTAGATCGCTACCTAAAAAGTTTGAAAAATGACATGAGCAACTGAATTAATTTTGGGTGTGTGTGGATGGGAATGCTTAAAGCAACACCTAAGTCATTGTTATTTATTTATTACATTTATACCTCACCTATCTTTCTACAGTGAGTACAGCTACCTTAGATCCTTGATGATCCTGGTCCTGCCTGCTGCTATTAAATGCCATAGTATAACAAATCTATCCTTATCCATCATTTGGTCACGGGGGAGTCGGCCTGCCCTGTATAACTAAGATCTGGGTAAGCCCAGGTTGGTGGTCTCCCCTGTCGCAGTTGCTTCTACTTGGATTCATGTTTGGCATCAGCCTCACCGACAGTATGTAGGTAGAGGTGGCACCCCAGTAGCTTTGATAGTTTTAGAGGTTCTGCACTGCAAAACACTGCACTCTTATGAGACTGTATGGTTGAAGTTAGGTTCTAGGGAGCAGCTGGGTTGTTGCTTTTCAACTGGCATCCCTTCTACTATACACAGAAACATCCTTGGTTGGACTGCTAATTTCTGTTGCCAGATTGGTGATTGAATCTCCAAAGCTGATAGTCCTTGGGGATTTTAATCTGAAGATTTTAATCTGAGCAAACTGCTCAGGAGTTCATGGCCATCATGAGCTTGTTTCAAATGTGTGTCCTCTCCAAGCATGCTGGAGGCCACACACTTAATCTGGAGACAGCTATCTCAAGCCAGTGATCTAAAGGCGGAACACGTTACTTTCAGTCCTTTGTCACAGCCAAATCAATATCAGATTGCTTTTCAATTTACTGATATACCCTCCTGACAGGAGCTAAGACCTATTAAATCAGTCTCTCCAGGTCCTTTATGAACATGGAGATATTTGAGAGATCATAGGGTCTTGCTTGAGGATGAAACACATTTTTAAGATGTGATTTTAGCTGCTGCCTATAATGGGCAGGTAAGGAGGGCCTTGGACTGATTACTTTTATGTGACTCTCCTGTATGTCAGTCCCTGGGTGGGTGAGGGCTTGGGTCTCTGAGGAACTTGTGGAAATCAAATATCAGAAGAGACACTTAGAATATCATTGGAGGAACATGAAGAATGAATCCAGTTTAGCATACATTAAGCATACCAATAAATGTAAAGAAATATTTTTTTCAATCTTATTGTGTCTGTTGACAGCCATCCAGCTGTTCTTTTTCAGGAGATCAGCTTTCTACTGTGGGCAGGGATGAGCTTCAGGAGCATCAATGAGTTTGCAATGAATTCTATTTTGAGAATCTAGGAGACAAATTCACTCAGAGTTGGATTTTGACTAGGTAGGTCCAGCTGAATTTGCAGTGTCACAATCTTGCTTGGTTATATGATTTTGAGACTCCTGAGAAAGTGGACTGGTTGCTCAGGATTGTTAATTCACATGCCTATTTGGTAGATCCCTGTCCCTTCTGGCTGGTGAAGCTTCTCAGGAGGTGATGTTTAGTTGGGTCTGTGTGGTGGTGTTGGCCCTCTTGAGAGGGGGGATGGTTTTGCTAGCCTTAGAGGAAGTGGCGACGCATCCTCTCCTCAAAGGCCATCAGTGGGTTCAACCAGTCATCCAATCAGCAACCTCTATGTTTTAATTACAAAGGATTGTGGAAGAAATTTATTAACTAGAGCTTTCTAGTCAGGTTTCAGATCTGGTCACAGTGTTAAGACGGCATTGGTCATGTTTGTTGATAATCTATGGCAGAGCTGGATTGTGGTGATACAACTGTCCTGGCACTCTTAGATGCTTCAGCAGCCTTTGTTACCATCAACTTGGAATTCCTCTGGACAAATGGTGGGGAGTGTGGCATTGTATTGCTGTGGTATTCTATCTTTCATCTCTGTAGTTCCAGTTGGTGTTGGTGGAAAAAAACGAATAGAGCCCAAAGCCCCTGATTTGTTGGGTACTTCATACTTCCTGTTTAAAATCTAGAGAAGTTCACCAGGAGAGTCATCATCAACTGAGGTCAGTAGTTCATCTGCCAGCCAAGCAATGCAATTGAGAACTTGCCAGAGCCTGGAGGCTGTTGGAGCCTGAAGAAGGAGAAATAGGTTCAACCCTAGCAAAACCATGGCAGTATCCTCCTTGTTCTAGGGATCGTCCATCTGGTGGGGTCCCAAATCAGCTACATCCCGCCTAGTATCTCAGCAGCTGTTTGCAGCATACAAATATATAAATCTTTTGCAGAGAGACTGTAAATGAGGAGGCAATTTTAAGAAAAGGCTTAAGTATGACCTCTAAATGCATTTATCTTATACCATTTGCTGAGAGGTGCTGAGTTCATCTCTACTACAACTATATGTGTTTACAGTTTCCCCGTAATAATCCTGGCAGTTGTTCTTTGAAGAAGATGAGTTGAAGATATTTTCCGGCCTTGCAAAATGGTAGTTTCAAGAATTCCCTGAGGGAAAAGGGATGATGTCATGGCAGTAGCCGCTGAAACATTGTTAAGGTTTAGAAAAATCTGTCAGGAAAAGATGATGGTATCTTTGCTATGAATTTTGAATTTAAAAATGCAACATCTGACAGCCTGGTTGCTACGTATTAATTCAATAATCGCAATCATATCAGTAACTGCAGTTTTATTCTATGTATCCATTTATTTTTAAACTTAACGATTCATTAAAAATATAACTTTTAAAATCCAGGATTCAACAAAAGGGTTTACTTTCCACAACTACAAAAAATAGTTGACCTGTAAAAAGTAGACGGACTTACAAAAGGAAGACCTGCCTTCAGCATAAGCTGGCATATTGCTGCCCTACTTCTGATTCTCATATGCCAGGCATAATCACATCACTGCAGTTCAATATTTTTGGCCACTGAACTGCAATAATTTGATGCCTGACTGGGTATGCTGTATAAAATAGGAACATACCCCAATTACTCACTTTCTTCCTCCTTCCTTCCCTCTTGCTACCCCAGTATTATGTGCAAAATTATGCAAAACTGCCTGTTTTGTATATAAGCTGTCAATGTTGCTACTTTCATCACTGGACAATATTTGAGTTAAGATTCTTGATTGCTAAAAGGACTATGTCAACTGTGATGATCAAATGGCTCTGCCTTCACACTTTGACGCCTGCAGACAGAAGGGCATGGAACTGGTGACGAGTCAAAAGGAATCACAGTACAAGCAACTCTACAGTTGGAAGATCAAGAGCAATAAAAAGCCACTTTTTATTAAACGTTGTTGTGTCTCATTAGAAATTGATAGCAATACAGTGGAAACATCAAGGCAAAAATGGATAAAAAGTTAATAGTGCATAAAAATGGATAAAACGTTGATAGCGCATACAGATTTTGACTGTAACATCATCCGAGTGTGCTGCATTGTTGTTTTATTTTGCTCTCTCTCTAGCAACACACTAACAGAAATGCCAAGCCAGACATATTATCAAACACTATCTTCCTACTGTGATGGTGATTTTTAGTTAGTCGCATGGAAATTGCAGCCAAAACACAACGTTAATGCTCACATATTGATTATGTGGGTGTACATTTAGCAGACCCAGAAACAAATATTCCAGGCATAGTATTCATAAGCAACAGAGGGGAAGTAACTTTCAAAAACTCAAATTCAATTGCCATTATTTTTCCATCCTATCTATCCTCAAATTGAGAGTGAGGAACTCACATGATGGCAAAGTGTTTCTTATAAAAGCCATGTTGCTTATAGTGCCACTAGATGGTACTCTCTTATCTCCACATTAAAATAAAGCCTAAATATTGAGGTATAACTACATTTTACAAAGTTTTGGGGTTCTCAGATGAAATCAAATAAGATTTTAGACATCTGGATTCATTTTTTTTGTTAGTTCATTTACTGGTCCCAATGACCTGCTGTATGAGATTACGTGATGATCAATGGCTCTGCCATTTGGTCAACTGAAACACAGTACAAATACGACAGAGAAATTCTTGATAAACGAGGCTAGTGCGTCATGTTGTGTGCAATCATACTCTAAAGAATACCTTTATATCAGGAAAAAAAACTGTTCTGCCCCCAAATTAGTCAAAATTTGTTGATGATGAATGATCACTAAGTTAGTTATTGGCTACCACGTTGAGAATGAGTTCATAGGTCCATCTAGGCCAGCACTCTGCTCCCAAAGTATTAACCAGATATCCTTAGGAAATTATTGATCATATTTTTCTACAACTGGTGCTGAAAAAGACATTTCTGTTTCTGATTACTGGTGGTGAAGTGACCGATCATAAGTAGTTACAATCAGTAGCCAATGTCTTTACGACGCATAAATTTAGCTAAATCTGTTTCAGAACTAGTCAGTACTAGGCTCCTATTACATCAACAATACCAAATGTTATAGTTTTACTTAGTGTTGTAGGAAGTCATATTTCCTTTCATGTGTCACCACTGCCTATTATTCAGCTTGATACCTGCCTCTTCAGTTAAAAGAGAGACTGCCTTGGACATAAAAGATCTTGAGAATAGCTCAGTGTGCTAAGGTGATTTGCCAGCCAGAGCAGGCAGCTGTTTGAGTTAAGGCAAGAAAGCTGCACTTCTGTGTGAAACTTTTTGTTTGATAGCAGCTCATTGTTGCAAGCCATGTGTGCTTTCTGAGCCTTCCTTGCTTGACAGATTACCCAGATGCACGGATCTTTTTCACCTGGATTTTAACTTTTGTTCCTTTGCTGTCTTTCTAGAACCATGACTGTTGGAGTTTATGGATTGTTGTTCTGTGAATCTCTCTGGTCTTTCAGATTGGACCCTGAATTGTATAACTATGCTTTTCCCATGTCCTAACCTTGTCTTGATAACCAAGAAAGCAAACCGATAGATCATTAAACAAATAATGTTTAATGACTTCTCACTCAGTGCACAAATGAACAGACTCAAGCTAGCTTATTTTGGACATTATGTGAAGACCTAGCTCTCTGGCAAAGGCTCTAATGCTGGGAAAGGGGAAGGAAAAAGAAAAAGGGGACAACCAGCCACAAGGTGGATGGACTCAGTTACGGTGGCAATGAGTGTACCATTGGCAGACTTGAAAAAAACAGGTTAGAGATAGATCGTCATGGGGAAAAAAATCTGTCTCTGCGGTTATGAGAACAAAAATGATTTGATGGCACATAATCAATCAAACCAATCAATCAATAGTTCCTGACTCTAGACGAGCCACACCAAAAGATAGAGAGAGCTATAGCAAGACTCTCTTTGCTACAGGTGCAATAGCAAGTTATTGTTTACACACATTTTGCATATGGTTCATCAATATTCATGACACACTACTAACAGATGTCCTTTAGCAAGCTTGTGAACATAACACTATAAAATTTGAATGTAGAAAATGCTACCTGAAATTCCATCCCATAGTTTTCTCTGCAGAATTCACGTAGCTTGGGATACACATGTTCTCGTAAAGCATTTCTTTCTGCAACTGTATCTGTAAGCAAGGAGGTGAAAAGAAAAAGTAACAAAATTGGTGGCAACCACTTATTTATAGCTCTGTAGTTTTATATGGAAGAGGACACTTACTTTAAAAATCATGAACTCAAGCGTAATGCAGAGATCTGATTCTGTGCTCTGGGGAAAAGCTTGCTGAACAGAAGCACTGACAATGACATTTACCCAAATTTAGGTGAACACTTATTACAAGAATTCAGCGTAATGTTTACATGTGACACAGCTCTAGAAAGTTAAGACCAAGCTATCATAAGAGACTCTTTAAGCCTCTGGTAGTGACATAATATAGGGATAATTCAATGTGATATTTTGAAGTATATGTATTTTGAACAGTCTACTCTTTTCCTTTCTCTCTGTCTCTTTTGCATATTCTGAGGTTGTTGTGTTTTGAAAGAAGAGCATCTTACTCCACAGGAAGCTGGTGTGACTCATGTAGACCACGAAGTTCTAATAAGACAAAAGCAGGTCCCTCTTGGGAATTAGAGCATCTTCTGTAATCACTCGGTGTTTATTGAAGTGCTGGAAAGCTTGTACTCATTACATTTATTTTGGAACAACTGTAGTTAGGTGACTTTAGAAAATGCTACAAGTCCCTAGTGGGATTTCTCATCAAGGATATTTAGCCACCTCAATACCCACCCACCTTGCAGAGCAAACTGGCTGCAACAAATCCTTTGCTTTTTTCTTTCATGTCTGAGACTGAGATGTTTTGGGATTGAACATATTTAAAGATGCTAGAAATTTTACATTGTTTTAAAATAACATTATTAAATTTGTATTGTTAAGAAACATTTGTCATTATACAGATTTTATGGTTGCAAGAGGAAGAACAGTACATAAAACTGATTATAATAATACTCAGTTTTGAGATATTCCCATTATGGGAAGTGAAATAAAACTGAATAAATTTAACATGATTGAGTAGTATATGATAACAAACACACAAACACACACAAACAATGACTGGCTATGATGCTATTAAGTGCATTTTTATTCTTTCAAATCCACCATACTTCTAATAATATGTATAAAATTTCAGAACTTTGTATCTACGTCTCCAGAGTGGAAAGTATCAGTTTCTTTATACTTCCCAAATTGACAATGAAGACACTAAAATGATAGACAGCTTCTGTCTTTAGGACTGATTATCCAAAAGTAAAGGAACCAGAAAACTAACAGAGACTAATACTTGGTAAGGGAGCAATGAAAGCCTTGGAAAAAAATGTTTAGAAGCCATGACATGTCTGTATCAACAAAGGTCAGAACTGTACAGATAATAGTTTTTCCTGTGACACTCCATAAAAGAGAAAATTGGATCTCAAAGAAAACAAAAGAAGAATATTGACATCGTTGAACTTTTATGATGGAGAAGGTTCCTGAGAATATCATGGATAGCAAAGAAAGAAAACAAATGGAGTTCTCACTCAAGGTACAAGTGACCAGGTTCAAGTTAATATACTTTGGACACATTATGCAAAGACTTAGTTCTCTTGAGACATCTATAATGGTGGAAAAAATGGAAGGAAAAGGAAGAAGACAGTGACCACTAGCAAGGGGTTGTGGCGGAATTGATTACAACAGTGATGGTATACCACTAGAAGACCTGGAAGCGAGACTGGAAGCAGATCATCTGGAGAAAGTCTGTCTAGACAGTTGCTAAGAGCTGGCACTGACTCCATGGCAAAAATCTTTCAGTCTTTTGCTTCCCTGTAAACATATACACAATTCAGATCCAACTTAAAAGGAGAAAACACACCCAGAGTCAGACAGACACACATACACTAAATCAATCTTATGCTTCCTTGTAAATAGACATTCAGACCTAACACAAAGAGAGAAAACAAACACATACACACATGAGAGATAGAGACAAACATACATACACACATGTGTACACACACTAAAGCAAATAGAGATGCCTTTTATGGTCACCATTGGTAAAGGCACTGAAAAGAATTCAAGAAGTCACACTCTGCTTTCTTTCCCTAACTTGTTAACAATTTACTTGCATTTACCATTAGTAATCTTGAAAAATTCCAAGTTTTAAACTAATGTGGCATGATATAAGAAAGCAAAATAATGTTTCTTTTCATTAATGAGAGTTTTGAAATGTAGTTGTGGGAAAAAGAAGGGTGGAGCTAGGGGTTAAGAGGAGAATCAGCCTTAGTTGCTGAGCATACACAAATACCAGCAGTCCAACCTCTCATGAGGACTGTTAGCCTTATCTTAGGAGTGCAGGTGTTCAGCGGGCAGTTGGAGAAATTCTTGTAACCCTGCAACATCAATAAATGCTAGAACTGCATTTAAGTCTGATCTAAGCCTGATATTTTGCACCTAACTTTAGTAACAGCTTTATATTTATCTGGTGTCTGTATAAAATACCTAAATTGATAAACTCTGCTTTTCTTTCACTATCAATTTCATTTATTTAGTTAGGAGCATAAGTATTTTATGAGGAGAATAACCCCTAAGTGCTATTTGAGATTGCTTATATTTTACTAATTATTCAAATTTAGGAAATCGGAAAACGTAGCATGGTAGCATTGTTCATTACTGTTCAAGATTGCACACAGAGAACATGATCCTAACTTGTATAAAAGGTTATTGGGGGATGTAACCATCCCATTCCAGGCATGGGCTGCTCTGAGGACAGATCTGTCAATACCAGATGTTCCATGCTTGGACTGAAAGATTATTACAAGAACAGAATATATATTCTTTCTTTCCGTGTAAATGAACAGACGGTTAGTGAAAGATTAAAAACTTAATCCTCCCTAACAAAGTCAGAGATAAAATGGGTGCTCAGGAAAACATCCAGTTACCAGTGCCAAGATATATGGAAACTTTTAATAAATCTGGTTCAAGTAGATTCTGAGAATCTTGTTTCTTGGTTATAAGTGGCTGCTATGGGCTTAACAAAGGGAAAGGAAAGTCAAGGAAAGGAGTGGGATGTCATGGTACATGAGAATGACCTTGAGAGATAGAAGATTTCGACAGACAAGAATCTGTTAATATAACCTTTTGTTCATCTGGGTGTGCTTTTTGCCTGCACTATCTCACAATGCAGATATCAGTCCTTCAATAATGAAAGTATTTCTTCCTCTACTTTTAGTCTCCAGAAAATTAGGGAGGGTCTTGTCTGAAATGCTTCCTATACTTCCTCACACCTGCAGACTGAGCTGCAATCTGAGTTCTTATCAGACTGTTGTCCTGCTATGGGTTTTCGTCCTGTCTCCCAACAACAATTCCACAAACCCTTACATCAGGAATCCCAAACTTAAATTCAAATGTGGCAGTGGCAACGAAGGGAAGGCAAGTATTTGGGAGAGTAGAGAATGGAGCAGGAGGACCACTGAGAACGCCATGTTTGAAGAATGCAGTGGGAACAACTAAGAAAAAGGAAGACACAGGGAAGTGATAGGAAACAGGTCATATGGGGAAGGAGGATGAATGGAGGCAAAGTGCACTAGTCTTGCAATCTTTGGATTTTTTCTCTGGAACAACTCAAATGATCTGGGTTTAATTTGGCTGGTACAAGCTGACTAGACTTCCAGCCACATGTTCTTTGTGTCCTCATAGAACAGTTCCCTTTTCATGAGCACTCATGAATTTGGCAGTACAGCCTTGACGGCAAACATATCTGGGTAGGAAAATCTAGTTGGTCACTAAATGGCAGCATTTCTTCCATGCCACTAGTGGATGTTTGGATTTTTTGCAAGAATGTATAATGATTATATCGCTCTGCAATTCAGTAGATATACTAAGATCCCTGAATAATAAACCTTGTGGAATTTCAAATATTTACCTGGGTACTTTAGGATAAGTTTCTTGATAAAATTCATAGAACGGAACAGCATTAACAATTATGCTGACTTTCCCATATCTATATGGACAGATTTGTGAGCCCCTGCTCTTTTCCTATATCATCCTTCTAAAACCATAGGTGGCAATATGTCGCATCAGGCCAAAATGAAGGCTGACTTTCATTCATAGAATTCAGGATGTAACATTACAATTGAACCTTTTAGCAGCTGCAAAGTATTTTGAGATTCACTATCTAGTATACTCTTTTCTACAACAGCATTATAGTGTAAGGTTAGGAAGTCTCCAGCCTTTAAACCGGGTTTCTGTAGTGTGATGGAAACAGACCTACCACACAGGTTTTTAAATTCTAAAGAGATATTAAATGTTTTTAGGCTCAAGAAAGTTGTCTATTGAGCATAAATTAACAGCATAAACCATATTTTCAATCTGATATCATATTCTGCTTTGATGTTTAAAACTGTAATGTACATGTTTAGAAACCCCCAAAGTGCCAACAAATACCTGGATTGAACTCTTTTCTGTTATTAAAATTTATCATTTCTAAAGAAGAGATGTTTGCCTTCTTTTATGTGGGTTCAGACATGTGTTATTTATTTAGTACATTTAAATCCTGTATTTTGCATAACAATAATACTTTTATATTTAATTACTTCCTGTAGATGAAGATTGCTCAATCCAGGTAAAGTTGTCCGAAGGTTAAGTCATGGCAATTGAACTTCTTTTCTTTTGTCATGGAAATCTACATCTTGCCATGCATTTTGAGTCAGAACCCTATGTTGGTGCAGGAATATGAAAAGACAGAAAGGAAGGGGCAGACATTTACATCCTAACAACTCTCTGTCTACTCACATGTCCAGCTAAAGAGCCTAATTAGGTTCAGTAAGAAATGAGTCCATCCTGGGAAACATATATGGGGTTCCCTGACCAACTTTTAGTTAGACTGAAGAAGCTGCTTGGATGAGCAATTAAATGTTTCTAAGACAAGAAGTCCAGTTGCCATGATTTAACGTGCAGACATTAATTGCTTCCTATGTTTGAATGGGTTATTAAATCAATTAATGGCAATTTTTTTGGGTATCAAATCTGCGCTGATCAGATGTCTACCCACTGCAGTTAACAATGAACAGGAAGAATTTCTATAATTCTATTAAATGAAGGAGTCAGACTGAAAATTAACTAGCTGGAGTTCATCAACTCTACTTCTGAATTTGTGGAGTTTTTTCAGCTTTTGAGTTAAAGTATAAGTTCAAATGAATGGGGTGATTCAGGAAACCATGCAAAAAGTGAGAGAGCCTCTTTTTGCCTAAATATGGAAATGTATTTTTATTAGAGTAAGCGTGAAACTCAGCACGTATAATACAGATGGTGTTAAGAAGGCCAGCAAACCTGTTTTATCACGTTCATATCTTCGAAGGTATCTGAAAAGGCAATGCCAATAATTAGGAAGCAATAAACTAATTAGGATGTATGACAGATAATCTAATTTAATTGTATACAATTAAATTGTATTAAATTGGCAGGTTTCTAACCTGCCCTTTCAAAGTAGAATATCTGTAAAATGAATCTGCTTTATAACGAAATAAAACAATTAAGATTTTATCTTTAGGTGGGAGGAGGCTTTTAAATATCAGCCTTTTGAGGAGTAAAATGATGTTCTCTTTCTGTTGTTAAAATTGAAAGGCAAAGTTATTTTTGTATCCTATAAATTAAGTACTCTGATATAAATTGGTATTACAAATAAAATCTGTAAAAATGCAGAACAAAATTTTTTATTTATTTCAAAATCACAATGATTATATGATTGTGCATTCAGGGTCTGGCAGCATAATCTTATTTATTAGATTATATATAATCTTATTTATTAGATTATATAATATTTAGGGCTATAGATATTGATCCAAACATGTGCATTCTTGCACAAGGAACTGAGCCACTGTTATGGGTTTTAGTTTTACCAGAGGAAATGGGGAAAAATCCTGCCTTAATCCAGAATAACTTCCTACAAACTAAGATTGCATCAATATTTATTCCAACATGTTGTTCTTAACCTAGAACATTTCATAAGAATATTTTGAGTGTTTTGTATTGACTGGACGCCTTAAGGCGCACGGACACTGTTACCTTCCCGCCGGGAGGGGCGGTACCTATTTGACTACTCGCGCTCGCGCGCTTTCAAACCGCTAGGTGGGCGGGAGCTGGGGCGGAGCAGCAGGCGCTCACCCTGCTACG